>VZTF01001988.1:1234-11870 GCA_013397755.1 Cnemophilus loriae
CGGCACAGTTCTCCGCCCGAGACGTAGGCGAGAAGCTTTCTGTTTGGATTGCGACGGCAAGAGAGGCAGAATACGCGGGTTAGGTAGCGCTGAGTATGTACGTGCATATAGCCCGAGCGTCTTTCAGCAGAAGTAGCTCGCTTAGCAGGACTTCGCTGCCAGCACAGTGTTCTATGCGAGAAGGAGACGACGATTCGCCTGCAGGAGAATGGAAGCGCGACAGGTTACAAAAGGCGAAGAACGAAGCAGCAGAACACCGGGCTGGTGTGCGCAGCGTAGCGGCTGCAAGAGAAGAGTGGCTGCCACTGGCCCGACAGCCGAATTCAGGTTGGCAGTCATGAGGAGGCAGTTCAAGGAGAGCTCCTTGTGCTGCTACCTATTCCTCTTCCAGCTCTAGGTGAAAGAAATTGTCCTTGCTTTTCGGTCCTGAGATCCCGAGAACACGATGGTAGACGCAGAGCAGAACGGATAGACAGAATGCACCGGTGAGTTTGATTTGGCTTACGACTTCCTTGCCCATCGAATTCACGTTAGCAGTCTTAAGGGAAACGTTTCAAGACAGTGCCTCTTCCTGCTACTTATTCTTCTTCCAGCTCTGTCCGGAAACAATTGCACTTAGTTTTTGGCTCCGAGCTCCAGAGTACACGATGGTAGATGCAGTGGAGTACAGATATACAGCGTACACAGGTGAGTTTGGAAAGGAAGGCGGACTGCCCCTCGAACGTGCTGCAAATACAGGTTTTCACAGGTTTCCACAAGTTTTACAGTCTTCACAGGAAAGCTCCGGGCAAGCTTGTTGTCCTAGCACAGTTCATCTCTAAGCAAGAGGTAGCCAAAACGCTTTCCCTTTAAGATTCAGACGAAAAAAGACGCAGGATGTGGTGGTACGTAGCCCTTGGAAAGAAAATACATGGCAGCGGCATGTTTCGGCAGAAGCAGGGCGCTGGAGCGCTTCCCTGCCGGCACGGTGTTCTGTGCGAGAAGACGACGATGATTCTTCTCCGGAAAAATGAAAGCCCAACCGGTTACCAAGAGGCGAAGAACGAAGCTGCAGAGCACTGGCCTTGTGTGCGCACCGTGCAGACTGCGAAGGAAGCGTGGCTGCCGCTCGCCTGCCCTGCCGAGTTTATTTTAGCAGTCGGAAGGAGGCAATTCCACGGCAGCTACTTGTGTTGCTACCTAGTCCTCTTCCAGCCCTCTCCGGAAAAAACTGCGCTTACCTTTAGGCTCTGAGATCCAGTGAACGCGAAGGCAGATGCAGCACAGAAGGGAAGGACAGAGTGCACCGGTGAGTTTGATGCGGCTTACGTGCGGCAAGGGGAAGGTGCAGCCCAGCGCTGGCTTTTACTTCTAGAGTCTTTTTCTATGGGAGCAGCTGCTGCACATTTACAATGCAGCCGCGAGAGTGAAAAATATGACGGCACATCTATCTGAGGAGGAAGGTATGAAGCCGCAGTGTGTTGTGTGCTGTTTCAAGGCTGCTCGGAGAAGGGGAACTTTAGGAACGCCTTCGGTTTTGACGCGTGCTTCTGGGTGCTCTGCATGGACTTTGCAACACGGAGGATGCAAGAAACAGCTTATCTCCACGTTTTGTGACGAAGCCAAAGTGCTGCGCGTTATTTCTTCACGCAGCAATAGCGTTCTTAGCTGCCTCTGATTGTGAACGAGCTTTTGCTGGACTTTTTCAATTCGGTACACTGCGCACACAAGCCCGGTGCTCTGCTCCTTCGTTCCTCGCCTTAAGTATGCTGGACAGAACTGAAGCCCAGAGATGGCAGTCAGCTCTGCCACTTTTCAGTGGGTGTACTGCTCGCATCCACTGCGTGCTGTTGCACGGTTTTTCCTCAGCTCCATCTACAGTCGCCCTCTCTCTGTTTCACAGTGTCCAAACCGCCCATCTAGCTCTCGCTCAGCGAAATGTGCCAAGAGAGAAGCATTTGCTGCATTAGTCTTTCTGTGTCTGAGGTGTTCAACAGAGTAGCACAACCCGGGCGGCCAGATGGGGTTAATAAAGGACATGATTTTGTGCTGGCACATTTTCCTGTGCGAGACCTCTATGGCTGCGTTTAGTCCTTGCGAGGCTGTAATTGGCCCGGTAATACTTCCAGCTGAGAGAGACCGTGCGGAGAGCACGGCGGTCCGACGGCGGTTTGCAGTGTTCGTACAGGAAAGACGACTGCCGCTTCAATGTTCTGCCAATACGAGTTTCCACAAGCTTCAGGGGCAAGCTCCGGGCAAGCTGGTAGTTCCACCACGAGTTCTTCTTTCCTGTGAGACGTAGCCGAAAAGCTTTCCGTTTAGATTTGGACGACAAGAGACACAAAATGTGGGGGTACGAAGCGCCGAGAAGGAAACTGCATGGCACAGGCGTGTTTCGGCAGGAGCCGGGCACTGGAGCACTTCATGCCGGCACAATGTTCTGTGCGAGATGTACACGACTATTCGCCTTCGCGAGAGGTAAAGTGCGGCACGTTCCAAAAGGCGAAGAACGAAGCCGCAGAGCACTGGGCTTGTGTGTGCAGCGTGCAAGCGTCAAGACGATCCCAGATGCTTCCTGCTTGCCTGCTGAATTCCTCTTCCAGCTCCATGTTGTTTTCACATAAAAGCAATTGCACCTACATTTAGGCCCTGAGATCCAGAGAACACCATGGTAGATGCGGCAGAGACCTGATATAGAGTGCACCGGTGAGTTTGATGTGGCTCACGTGCAGCAAGGCTAAGGTGCAGCCCAGTAATGGCTTTGTCTTCTACAGGCTATTTGGCGAGAGCAGCTGCTGGATGTTTGCAATGGAGCCTCGAGCGTGAAAAACATGACTGTCCACATATGTGAGAAGGCAGGGACATAGTCCCTGCATGTTGTGCACAATTTAAATGCTGCTAGGAGACATGGCTACTTGTCCTGACACTTCCTCCTCTCTAACATATAGCTGCTTGGACTTGGCGACACTGCAGCTTTGTGAAAGTGATTGCATTGCCAGTTATCAGGTTTCACAGGGAAGGTCTGCAAATGCCTTTTGTCTTGGCACATCTCTCAGTCTGAGCTGCAGCTAGAGACCGTTTGCTGTAACAAATGCACTTTGCTACCATAGGAGAATGTGGTGATGCTATATATATAGTTGAGAAGGAAAGTGCGTATCGCTAGTGTGTTTCATCTAGTTTCCAGGCTGCAAAGAGAATATAAGGGCGAGCACTGGCTTTTTTGTGGCAGGACTTTTCCTTTGCGAGTGGCTGCTGCATGTTTTGAAGGGGTTTAGGACCTGCGAGAGTGAGAGGGTAGATGGTACGTAGAGCTTGAAGGAAAGTGCATATCTCCCGGGAGTTTGATGCAGTTCAGTGGGTGCGAGTTACATGCTGAGCAGCTGATGGCACAGAAAAGTTTCTAAAAGAAAGGGGCCGTGCTGCAATTGCTTTTTCATTTGCAGCCTATGAACTGCACAGCCAACAACGAAATGATACTTCTTTGTTCCCCGCTACATGCAGGATCACATTCTGTCAGCCTTCAAGAGCCAGGATGCATAAGCAGAGCTCTTCCACCAACTGCTCCCACAGGAATGGGGCCGGGCCACAAAAGCGCTCGCCTTCTTCCTGGGCACTGTCAGCGCTCATGAAAACAACCACACGATGGCGCTGTCGGCTTGCAAAAGAACGCAACGCACCGAGCCCAGCTCGAAACCAGCCGCAGGACAGAGCCAGGTTGGAAAAGTCCCTGCTCTCAAATCAACTGCGCCAGGACGAAACGATTTCGCTGATCTTCCTCTTCCAAGTACAAACCCTTCTTTGCACCACACTCAAAGGACAACGCCAACTCCTTTGTCCTAACAGAGCTTTTCACTGTCGTAGCGTTTGGCCACGAACTTGCAAACATCTGACAAAAACAGAGCTCACAAAAGTGCCGGCTGAGAAAGCTCTTGCTGCCTACCTCTTCAACTGCACCCATCGAACTACCAGCACACACCCTGCTATCGGCACTTTCCCTCTCAGCTCTGAGTACCATCCTAAGCCTTCAGTCTCACAGAGTCAGGATCCAAATGCAGCGGCACCAGGGGCTGCTCACACACTCAAGCTGCCAGGACAAAAAGCTCAAGAGCTTGGCGTTTGCATTTCCCCTGACAGTTCAGCAGCTCTAACCCAGAGAAATGCCTACTGGGAAAAGCCTCTAAAATCACTGAGACCACCCAAAGTGCGTATCCAAACTTGCTTGCTTTGCCAAAGAGAGGAACTTGGAAGGCTAGCTGAAAAGAACTGGCATCCCTTCCTCCAAAATGCAGAACATCCAGGGACTGATCCCACACAAAGGTGCCAGAACACTGTTAACTGGCATTACCTGCCCCGGGCACTAGATCTGCTGCACACCAAGACTCAGCGTAGCTGCTTACCTTGTCCGAAAGATGTGTACTGCCAGAATTTCCCGAAGGCCACCTCTGAGAAGTGGAAACCACACGCCAAATTTAATCTTTCAGGAGACCACCTTCCAAAGATGGATACCGACTCCATAACCGTCCAAACCGAGGCAGTGCTTCCACACCAAATAGGCCAGGACAGAAAGTTGCTGCCGCCCTTGACCTGCACGAGGCAGCTTCTTTCCTCACCTCCGACACTGGGGCTGCGTGCTTTCCTTCCCATGAAAAAGCCTTGCCATTCTCCTTCAGGAACTTAGCAAGCAAAAGTTGCATACTGCCCCCGGTATTGCATACGTCCAACAATTGCTGCTACACAGAAGGGGCCAGGGCAGAAACGTCTTGCTGGACTATTCCTTCTCCTGGTACCTTAGCATCTGCTCCACCAACACTGGCACTAAGTTCTCTGCTTTCCAAGGAAAGGCACTCCGAGTCACTTGGCCTTGACTTGCCTTCAGCATCTTGCCTACTTTTTCCTAGCTTATCCTTGCTTTGCTTGCCTTGCCTATGTCTCCCTTGCCTTGCCCTACCTACAACTTCTTTGCTTTGCTTTGCCTTGCCTACCACTCTTTACCTTGCCTTCCATGCAGGGAAGACAACGCTAACCAAGTGTAGGTAATTGTGGGCAGGTCAAGGGAGAGGTAGGCAAAGCCAGAGCAGTGAGGGGAAAGCAAATGGACTGGTAGGCGAGAGAAGGCCCAGAAGTTCTAGGCAAAGCTGGCCATAGGAAGGCAAGCTCAGTGATGGGTTGGCCAGGCAGAAACAGGAAGGGCTAGACAAGGCAGGGCCCTGGAGGAAAGCAGTAGGTAGGTCAACGGTGAGGCATGGGCATGCAAGAGAATGCAAGGCTAGGGAGGGTTAACAGGGCAAGGCAAGGAAATTCTTGGGTTGCCAAGGCAAGGGAAGGCGGGTCGTGGGTGCATTCAAGGACTGCTGGTACACAAAAGCAGCCAGGAGAGACTGCTCTGTCCGGCCTTGATCCTGCATGGGCCGTCTCTAATCTGCACCCAAAACACTTGGGCTACCTGCTTTCCTTCATGCGCAGAAGAACCGTCATTCTGGTCATGGAGCCCAAGAGCGAAATGTGAATTGCTTGTCCAAAATTTAACACATACAAGCATTTGTCCCAGACAAAAGCTGCACAGAAAGGTGAGTCTGGCTGCATGGGACCTCCCCTGGGCTTCTTCTCACATGCTCCTGAAACAGCGGGGATACGTGAGAGCCTTGGGAGTCCTCGGGAGAGCAGACAGGGCAGGGCAAGGCTGGAAAGTGCCAGGAGAAAAGGTGTCTTGATTTCCAGGTTGGGGAGGAGTGAGGAAAGTAATGCGAGGCAAGGGAGGGGTTCAAGGGCAAGGCAAGAAAAGGGGCGGCTTTGCAAGGCAAGAAAAGGGAGAGGCAGGCAAGGCAAGAAGAGTCTTAGAAAGAAATGAAAGGGTTGACCTGGACAAATGGGAAGGGAAGTCAAGTGTGGGATGGGTGAGCAAGCCAATGCAAGGCAGATGAGGGAAGGAAGGGCAAGAGAAGGCTACAGACTGGACAGGAAGGCAATGCAAGGCATGAGGAAGCAAGGCAAAGCAAAGGAAGGGACAGGAAAGGTAAGGAAATGCAGAGGAGGTGTAGGCCTGGCAAGGCCTTGGAGAAAAGAAGTAGGCAGGTCAAGGGTGGGGCATAGGCATGCAGGGGAATGCAAAGCAATGGAGGTTTAGCAGGGCAAGACAAGGAAACTGTTGGGTTGCCAAGGCAAGGCAAGGGACAGGTACATTCAAGGACTGCTGGTACACAAAAGTGCCCAGGACCAACTGCTCGGTCTGGCCCTGATCCTGCATGGGCCATCTCTAATCTGCACCTGAAACACTTGGATTACCTGCTTTCCTTCGTATGCAAAAAAAGAACTGTCATTCTGGTCATGGAGCCCAAGGGTGAAAAGTGAATTGCCTGTCCAGAATTCAAGACTTGCAAGGATAGGTGCCAGACAAAAGCTGCCAGGACAGATGGGTGTGCTTGCACGTGACTTCCTCTGGGCTTCCTCTCACATGCTCCTGAAACACTGGAGGTACGTGAAGGCCTTGAGAGTCCTAGGAGGAGCAGGCAGGGCAAGGGAAGTTGAAGAAATTCCACAAAAGGAAGGGTGTTGAATTCCAGGTGGGGCAAGGGTTAGCAAGGTAATGCAAGTCAAAGAATGGGTTCAAGGGCAAGGCAAGAAAAGGGAGGGGTAGGCAAGGCAATGAGAGTCCTAGAAGGAGAAGGAAAGAGAAGGCTGGAACTGGACAAATGGTTAGGGAAATCAAGGTGGGGGATGGGTGAGCAAGCCAATGCAAGGCAATGGAGGGAAGGAAGGCCAAGGGAAGGCTACAGAGGGTACAGCAAGGCAATGCAAATTGTGATGAAGCAAGACAAAGCAAAGGAAGGGACAGGAAAGGCAAGGAAAGGCAAGTCTGCATTTTAAAGNGCCCTTGACCAGCACGAGGCAGCTTCTTTCCTCACCTCCGACACTGGGGCTGCGTGCTTTCCTTCCCATGAAAAAGCCTTGCCATTCTCCTTCAGGAACTTAGCAAGCAAAAGTTGCATACTGCCCCCGGTATTGCATACGTCCAACAATTGCTGCTACACAGAAGGGGCCAGGGCAGAAACGTCTTGCTGGACTATTCCTTCTCCTGGTACCTTAGCATCTGCTCCACCAACACTGGCACTAAGTTCTCTGCTTTCCAAGGAAAGGCACTCCGAGTCACTTGGCCTTGACTTGCCTTCAGCATCTTGCCTACTTTTTCCTAGCTTATCCTTGCTTTGCTTGCCTTGCCTATGTCTCCCTTGCCTTGCCCTACCTACAACTTCTTTGCTTTGCTTTGCCTTGCCTACCACTCTTTACCTTGCCTTCCATGCAGGGAAGACAACGCTAACCAAGTGTAGGTAATTGTGGGCAGGTCAAGGGAGAGGTAGGCAAAGCCAGAGCAGTGAGGGGAAAGCAAATGGACTGGTAGGCGAGAGAAGGCCCAGAAGTTCTAGGCAAAGCTGGCCATAGGAAGGCAAGCTCAGTGATGGGTTGGCCAGGCAGAAACAGGAAGGGCTAGACAAGGCAGGGCCCTGGAGGAAAGCAGTAGGTAGGTCAACGGTGAGGCATGGGCATGCAAGAGAATGCAAGGCTAGGGAGGGTTAACAGGGCAAGGCAAGGAAATTCTTGGGTTGCCAAGGCAAGGGAAGGCGGGTCGTGGGTGCATTCAAGGACTGCTGGTACACAAAAGCAGCCAGGAGAGACTGCTCTGTCCGGCCTTGATCCTGCATGGGCCGTCTCTAATCTGCACCCAAAACACTTGGGCTACCTGCTTTCCTTCATGCGCAGAAGAACCGTCATTCTGGTCATGGAGCCCAAGAGCGAAATGTGAATTGCTTGTCCAAAATTTAACACATACAAGCATTTGTCCCAGACAAAAGCTGCACAGAAAGGTGAGTCTGGCTGCATGGGACCTCCCCTGGGCTTCTTCTCACATGCTCCTGAAACAGCGGGGATACGTGAGAGCCTTGGGAGTCCTCGGGAGAGCAGACAGGGCAGGGCAAGGCTGGAAAGTGCCAGGAGAAAAGGTGTCTTGATTTCCAGGTTGGGGAGGAGTGAGGAAAGTAATGCGAGGCAAGGGAGGGGTTCAAGGGCAAGGCAAGAAAAGGGGCGGCTTTGCAAGGCAAGAAAAGGGAGAGGCAGGCAAGGCAAGAAGAGTCTTAGAAAGAAATGAAAGGGTTGACCTGGACAAATGGGAAGGGAAGTCAAGTGTGGGATGGGTGAGCAAGCCAATGCAAGGCAGATGAGGGAAGGAAGGGCAAGAGAAGGCTACAGACTGGACAGGAAGGCAATGCAAGGCATGAGGAAGCAAGGCAAAGCAAAGGAAGGGACAGGAAAGGTAAGGAAATGCAGAGGAGGTGTAGGCCTGGCAAGGCCTTGGAGAAAAGAAGTAGGCAGGTCAAGGGTGGGGCATAGGCATGCAGGGGAATGCAAAGCAATGGAGGTTTAGCAGGGCAAGACAAGGAAACTGTTGGGTTGCCAAGGCAAGGCAAGGGACAGGTACATTCAAGGACTGCTGGTACACAAAAGTGCCCAGGACCAACTGCTCGGTCTGGCCCTGATCCTGCATGGGCCATCTCTAATCTGCACCTGAAACACTTGGATTACCTGCTTTCCTTCGTATGCAAAAAAAGAACTGTCATTCTGGTCATGGAGCCCAAGGGTGAAAAG
This sequence comes from Cnemophilus loriae, assembly GCA_013397755.1. NCBI lineage: Eukaryota > Metazoa > Chordata > Aves > Passeriformes > Corvidae > Cnemophilus > Cnemophilus loriae. Next base: position 9,851 of record VZTF01001988.1, read on the forward strand.
TGAATTGCCTGTCCAGAATTCAAGACTTGCAAGGATAGGTGCCAGACAAAAGCTGCCAGGACAGATGGGTGTGCTTGCACGTGACTTCCTCTGGGCTTCCTCTCACATGCTCCTGAAACACTGGAGGTACGTGAAGGCCTTGAGAGTCCTAGGAGGAGCAGGCAGGGCAAGGGAAGTTGAAGAAATTCCACAAAAGGAAGGGTGTTGAATTCCAGGTGGGGCAAGGGTTAGCAAGGTAATGCAAGTCAAAGAATGGGTTCAAGGGCAAGGCAAGAAAAGGGAGGGGTAGGCAAGGCAATGAGAGTCCTAGAAGGAGAAGGAAAGAGAAGGCTGGAACTGGACAAATGGTTAGGGAAATCAAGGTGGGGGATGGGTGAGAAAGCCAATGCAAGGAAATGGAGGGAAGGAAGGCCAAGGNAAGGCAATGGAGGGAAGGAAGGCCAAGGGAAGGCTACAGAGGGTACAGCAAGGCAATGCAAATTGTGATGAAGCAAGACAAAGCAAAGGAAGGGACAGGAAAGGCAAGGAAAGGCAAGTCTGCATTTTAAAGGTAAGGCAAAGAAATGCGAAGGCAGGGTAGACAAGCCAGTAGGTTTCCTAGGAAAAACATTTCATGAGTGACAAGGTCAGGATAATACTGGTAGGGAGGTCAAGGTGGGGGATGGTTGAGCAAGTCAGTGCAAGGTACTGGAATGGTAGGAAAGGCAAGGGAAGGACATGGATGGGTCAGGAAGGCAAAGGAAAAGAATGGTTAGAAGTGGCAAGGAAATACAAGGTTGAGTAGGAAAGGAAAGGCAATATAAGGGAGCGGTAGGCAACACAATGGGTGTCCTAAGAGGAAAAGTCTATGCATGGCAACGCCAAGGGAAAAGTGGTAGAGGAGTCAAGGTGGGGGATGGGCGAGTGCAGCTGAGAAAGAAAGGAAGTGCATGGCTGCAGTGTGTGTGTGTGTGTGTGTGTGTGTGTGTGTGTGAAGTTTGCAGGAAGTAACGCAAAGGAAGCTGTCATTTGATTGCAGAGGGAAAAGATGTTTNGCAGGAAGTAAAGCAAAGGAAGCTGTCATTTGATTGCAGAGTGAACAGATGTTTTCGAACCTAAGCGGCAAGTCCCAAACAACCTTTTCCTCCTGGCACATCTGTGCGTGCAAGATATAGCCAGAAACTTCTTGGTTTAGATTCAGACTGCAAGCGGGACACAGAATGTGACAGTGCGAATAGCCGAGCAGGAAAGCATGTAGCATTGGCTTCTTTTGAGAGAAGCAGTTTGTGTGAAAAGGAGAGGGACGTTTGGGACTCTGGCAATATGACAATGCACTCAGCTGAGAAGCAAAGCACATAGCTTCAGTGCATGCCCTGAAGAGGAAAGGCTGCAAGGAAAAGGCAAGGGGGCATGTCAGCCCAAACTTTCTGTCCTGGCACACTGAGCTGTTTGAAGTGGAATCGCTCTTGGATATCCCTAACGACTCAGTGACACTGAGAGGATGTGCGTTGACATGGAGCTGAGAAGGAAAGTGAGAATCACCCATATGTCTAGCAGATTTCGTAGGCTGCAAGCAGGAGGTGAAGGCCAGGCCTGGCTTTTGCCTGTGGGAACTGTTGCAAGGAAGCAGCTGCTGAATGTTTTAAGCTTTTTGGGATCTGTGAGAGTAAAAGAGTACACTGTTACCTAATTAAAGTAATGACAGTTGATCATCAGGCTGAATCCCCTAAACCTATCCCTAACCCTAACCCTAACCCTAACCCTAACCCTAACCCTAACCCTAACCCTAACTCCTAACCCTAACCCTAACCCTAACCCTAACTCCTAACCCTGACTCCTGACCCTGACACCTGATCCTGACCCATCCCCACAGGCGGGCAGGGGCCAAATGGCACAAGTCCGTGGTGAAGAGGGGACCCCACGCCAGCCCAGCACGAAGGGATTCATGAGGCTTCAGAGGCAATGCTGGCTGGCGCTGTTGCCGGAGCGAATGCCGATGGTGGCAGACCAGTCGTGTTTCCAAAGGTGGCAAGGAGAAGAG
>VZTF01001989.1:14449-31751 GCA_013397755.1 Cnemophilus loriae
AATGGGGAAAACTGGGAAAAAAAAAATCCTGCTTTTCCTTTGGGAGAACCTTGGGAGGTCTCGGTGCTGCTTTCCCAAATTTAATTAATGTGTTTGTAGCGCCTCGTTGTAGAAACGGGATGGAAACATCCCCGGGTTGCTAAAATTAAAGGGAATGGGCAGAATTTGGGATTGATCCCACGGGACTGGAGCAGAAACGTCTCCGGTCCTTCCGGATGGGGGATGCTGGGGGGGTTCCTGAGCTGCTTTTTTCCTTAAAAATCCCATTTTTGGGGAAAAACGGTGTCCGGGTGAGCAGGGAAAGGGGGGCGGTGGGGCACAGTTGGATCCCTGGGTTTGGGTGGTGCTGGAGCCCCCGGTGGATTTTCTGTTGGAAAATCCATGGAAAAGCGGTGGGAGATTGTCGGGGGTGGAGGTGGGAGCAGCTGCCAGGTCTGGATCCAGCAGATTTCCCCTCCGGTCGCATTCCAAAGGATCCCCCCAAGTCCCATCCCATTCCCGGTGATCCGCGTGTTCCTCCCTAAACCCACCCCAGGGATTCCCCGTGGTCCATTCCATGGATCCCTCACGGGCCGTTCCGTGGGGTCCCCTCCCAGATCCCATCCTTGATCCCCCAGATCCCATCCCAGGCTATCCCTTCTCCAGATCCCATCCTTGATGATCCACATCCCACCCCCGCCGATTATCCCTATCCCAGATCCCATCCTTGATCATCTCCCAGATCCCATCTCAGGCTCTCCCTGCTCCAGATCCCATCCTTGATCATCCCCCAGATCCCATCTCAGGTTATCCCTACTCCAGGTCCCGTCCTTGATCCCCCAGATCCCATCCCAGGTTATCCCTGCTCCAGGTCCTGGCTTAGATCATCTCCCAGGATCCATCCCAGGTGATCCCTATCCCAGATTCCACACCAGGTGACCTCACAGGACCCATCCCAGGTGATCCCTATCCNCATCCCATCCCAGGCTATTCCTATCCCACATCCCATCCCAGGCTATCCCTATCCCAGATCCCATCCTTGATCATCTCCCAGATCCCATCCCAGGCTCTCCCTGCTCCAGATCTCATCCTTGATGATCCCCCAGATCCCAGCTCAGGCTCTCCCTGCTCCAGATCTCATCCTTGATGATCCCCCAGATCCCAGCTCAGGCTCTCCCTGCTCCAGATCTCATCCTTGATGATCCCCCAGATCCCATCCCAGGTTATCCCTGCTCCAGGTCCTGGCTTAGATCATCTCCCAGGATCCATCCCAGGTGATCCCTATCCCAAATCCCACATGGGATGATCCTTCAGGTCCAGTCCCAGGTGATTCCTATCCCAGTCCCACACCAGCTGACTCCCAGTTCCCATCCCAGGTGATCCCTAGCCCAGTTCCCATATGAGATGATCCCAAGGTCCAATTCCAGGTGATCCCTATCCCAAATCCCACACTAGATGATCCTTCAAATCCAGTCCNTTATCCCTGCTCCAGGTCCTGGCTTAGATCATCTCCCAGGATCCATCCCAGGTGATCCCTATCCCAAATCCCACACTAGATGATCCTTCAAATCCAGTCCCAGGTGATTCCTAGCCCAGTCCCACACCAGATGATTCCCAGATCCTATCCCAGGTGATCCCTATCCCAGATTCCACACCAGGTGACCTCACAGGACCCATCCCAGGTGATCCCTATCCCAAATCCCACACGAGATGATCCTTCAAATCCAGTCCCAGGTGATTCCCAGTTCCTATCCCAGGTGATCCCTGTCCCAGGTGATTCCCAGTCCTTATACCAGGTGATTCCAATCTCAGGTGATTCCCAGTTCCTATCCCAGCTGATCCCTGTCCCAGCTGATTCCCAGTTCCTATCCGAGGTGATTCCCAGTTCCTATCCCANCAGTCCCTGTCACAGATGATCCCTGTCCCAGGTGATTCCCAGTTCCTGTCCCAGATGATTCCCAGCTCCTATCCCAGGTGATCCCTGTCCCAGCTGATTCCCAGTTCCTATCCGAGGTGATTCCCAGTTCCTATCCCAGGTGATTCTCAGTTCCTATCCCAGGTGATCCCTGTCCCAGGTGATTCCCAGTTCCTGTCCCAGGTAATTCCCATTTCCTATCCCAGGTGATCCCCGATCCCACACCAGCTGCTCCCCCAGGACCCTTCCCAGGTGACCCCTATTCCACATCCCCTCCTTCAACCCCACCCGCAGGTGCAGGGAACATCCCGACCAAGTTTTAGGGTGGAAAATCGGGATGTGGAGGGATCAGGGAGAGACCAGGATCCTCCCAACTTCCCAGGCTCCGAGTGCAGCCCCTGCACCTCAGTTAATTTAATTATTAACCAACACCGGCTGGAATTCCACTGGTCATGGATCTGCTGGGCTCGATCCTGCAATTCCATCAGCTCCTTCCTCTCCAGAGGGACAATTTGGGGATGAAAACCCGGATTTGGGAAGCAAAATCCTTTCCTTTTCCAGTGCTGAAGCAACCAGGACCATCCCGTCCATCCACGTGTCCATCCCAAGGGATGCTGGTGGGAACATTCCCACCGCTGTCCCGGGCACCAAATTGAGGGAAAAATGGGAAAATGTGGATAAACTTTCTCCTTCGTTGATGGAGCTGCCAGGCCGGGATCCATCTCCCGCTCAGGATCATCGTTAGGAAAAACCATCCCGGGATAAGCGGAGCGGAAAAAACGTTCCGGAAATTAAACAACCCGAAAATAGAAGGAGAAAAAAAAAAGTCAAGCCTAAAAATACCGGGATGGGTTCGGAGCCGGAACCTGGCGTGAAATAAATAATCCTGGTTTTTGGGAAGGACTAATTTTAGCCATCCCATTACAATAGCCCGGCGTGACCCCGGCACTTGGGAATTTTTTCCGGCTGGATTTTGCTGGATTTTGGGGATTTTGGGGCTGGACTTTGCCCCACTCTCATCCTGGGAGTGCGAGGGAGAGGGAAGGTGCTGGGAGCGAGCGTGGGCGCGCTCGGCTCTGCCAGCACCTGCCCGGTTTTCCCAGGAAAACAACTGGGATTGCCAAAGTTCCCAGCCCCCGGGATGGGCTGGAAGTGGGGGTGAAGTCACGGCGGATCCGAAGTTCCCCACGGAGCAGCTCAGCCCCGTTTGCTCGTTAGCGACGGAGCATTAATTAGATCCATTAAAATGAATTTTCCTTCGAGTTCCTCCGTGTAGGGGACGGTCCCATCCCAGGATTCCCCCTCGTTGTGGGGAAACTGAGTCACGGCGAGTTTGGGATTACAGCCAGGGAAGGTGAATCCTGCTCTGCTCAGCTTTGGGATGGGGATTAGGGATAAACCCGACTCTTTCCTTAGCTTGGAGGAGGGGAAAGGACCCCTGGGATCCTGGGGGTGGAGACAGATCCCAAAAGGGATGAGATTTGGGATGGCGACGGCCGCATCCTGGTCTCCAGCTTGTCTGGAAAAGGGATGGAATGGGAGGAGGATGGAGACGAGGTGGGGCTGGAGCCTGCCCAGGGTGATTTGAGGGAATATTTTTTGGCAGGGATCCCAAGGAGAAGCCGAATGAAGCAGCCACCAGGATGTGGGGGGACGTTTTTTATTGGACTCAGGGATGTCGGGGAATATTCGGTGGCCACTGGGATCTCTATGGACACGAGAAATCCCATGGGAACCCCAAATCCATCTGCACTCCAGGCGGGATGCCCGCATCCGATGCAGACGCCGGTTGGTGACGCTCCAGCTGGGATAAAAGAGGATTTTTTCCAGCCTGGAGAAGGTGGGAGGGAATGGAGGGGCTGGGGGAGGACCACCACAACCTCTGTTCCCTACGGAAACAAAAAAAAAAAAAAAAAAGAAGGAAAAATTAAAAAAAAAAAAAAAAAAGCACCACAAACATCAATTTTTCCAACCACCAACACGAGGCGGCCGGGATGGGGGAGAGCCAAGATTTGGGGATTTTCCACGGACGCTGCATCCCGGGGGGTTACCTGTGGAACGGGGCTGGAGGTGGCTGATGGGGGCCGTCACTTCTCCGTCATCATCCTCACGAACTCCTCGTAGTTGACCTGCCCGTCGTTGTTGCAGTCGGCCTCCTTGATCATCTCGTCCACCTCCTCGTCCGTCAGCTTCTCGCCCAGGTTGGTCATGACGTGCCGCAGCTCGGCCGCGCTGATGTAGCCGTTGCCGTCCTTGTCGAAAACGCGGAAAGCCTCGCGGATCTCCTCCTCGCTGTCCGTGTCCCTCATCTTCCTGGCCATCAGCGACAGGAACTCCGGGAAGTCGATGGTGCCGCTGCCGTCGGCGTCCACCTCGCCCACCATGTCCTGCAGCTCGGCCTCGGTGGGGTTCTGGCCCAGCGAGCGCATGACGGTGCCCAGCTCCTTGGTGGTGATGCAGCCGTCGCCGTCGCGGTCGAAGAGGGAAAACGCTTCCTTGAACTCGGCGATCTTCTCCTCCGACAGCCGCTCGGCCATGGCGCTGCCCGCGAGCACGCGGCTCTGCCCCGGCACGCCGAGGCGCCGGCGGGGAGGAGGAGACGGGGCCTCCTCCCTCCCGATGCCTCTCCCTGGGTGAGCAGGAGCAGGAGGAGCTGGGACGCGCGGGAGAGGCTCGGCAGGGATGGGAATGGATCCAGAAGTTCTGGGAGCTGGGGAAGAAGAGTGACCCAGCCCCCTTGGACCAGCCTGGCTCTTGTCCCGCTGCTCCCACGGTGGCATTTCGTGGGGCCAGATCCCAACAAAGCCCTAATTAAGGGATTGGGGCCGTGGCTCGGTGGTTTCGGGGAGAGGCGCGAGTGGGGGTGACACACACAGGATTTTCCCCAGTTTTAGGGGTATTTTGGAGAGGTTTGAGTTGTGCAAAGGAGTTGGAGGGTCCCCCCCACTCCGCCCAGCCCCGGGCGGTGCTGGCGGCGCATCAAAGCCGCCGAGGGAGGATCCTCCGGTGCAGGTCCCGGCAGATCCCGGCTGCCCGGAGCTGCCGGGGCCCTGAGTCACCTCCGGGGCCTCCTCCGGAGTCGGATCCAGGGTGGTGACGCGGGGCTGGATCAGGGGAGGGGGGTGGGGTCCTGCCCTGTTACTCAGGGGTGAGCTGAGGGTTCTCCCCACTGTAAGGGTGCTGTTACTCATCTCTTACTCAGGGAGTAAAGGAGGGGACGGCGACAAATGAGGGGGTGTTTCTCCATCCATCCATCCATCCATCCATCCATCCATCCATCCATCCATCCATCCATCCATCCCTCCATCCCTCCATCCCTCCATCCCTCCCTCCTCTGTGCCCATAACAGTCCAGTGACCTTCACCAGCCGGATCAGGAAGCTCCACAGCAGAAGATAATTTGACTTTCTCAGCTACAGGAAATCCAGTTTATCCCAGTTCAGCCCAGTGAGGAATTAGAGCCGTGGGATTTGGAGGGAAGGGCACAAACCCAAACCCAGCCCGTGGGACAACTGAGGGACACACAAGGAACAGTGGGATAAATCTGGGAGGGGATCACCCTGCTGGGGAAAACCTCCCGTGGAAAAAGCTCTGGGCGTGTGGAATGCTGCAGTTCCTGGGAGGAACCGTGGGAGACGTGCTGGGAACCTGTCTGGTGAGAGGTTTCGGGGAGGGGAGGCCCTGGCAGCTCCTCTTGTGCAAGAGCTGCTCCCTAATTGCCTGGTTGCCCACACCTGCTGTTCTGCTCCAGGTTTAATTAGATCCGACCCAAATTGCTGTGGAAGAGCCCAGGGGAGGCGGAGCTGGCTCAGATCCGGCTGGGAGAAGCAAATCCCAACAGATCGCCGGGGGTTTGGAGGAGGGTTCAGGTGTTGGTTCAAACCGTGGGGGAGGGGTTGGAGCTCAAATGAGGGGGGGTTTGGGGGTCCCTGGGTCACCTGGCTGAGGGTGGAGGGGTTGTGCTGTCCGGGGTGGCCCTTGGTGCTGAGCGAAGCTGGAATCTGCTGCTTCCGTCCCATGAAATCCCCGTGACCGGCACCCATTGCTGGCACCCATCATCTCCCATCCCATGGATCCCATCCCACTGATCCCATCCCACTGATCCCAGCCCAGCCCATTCTATCCCTGTGACCAGCAGCCACTGCTGGCACCCATCATCTCCCATCCCATGGATCCCATCCCATGGATCCCATCCCATGAAATCCCCGTGACCGACACCCATTGCTGGCATCCATCATCTCCCATCCCATGGATCCCATCCCATGAAATCCCCGTGACCAGCACCCACTGCTGGCACCCATCATCTCCCATCCCATGGATCCCATCCCATGAAATCCCTGTGACCGACACCCATTGCCAGCACCCATCATCTCCCATTCCATCCCATGCCCTGGATCCCATTCCATGACCAGCACCCATCATCTCCCCGTGACCTTTCCATGACCAGCACCCGTCACCTCTCATCCCATCCCATTCCATTCCCATGACCAGCTCCCGTCACCTCTCATCCCAATTCCTTTATATCCCCGTGACCAGCACCCATTGCCAGCACTCACCATCTCCCATCCCATCCCATCCCATCCCATCCCATCCCATCCCAATCCCACCCCATCCAAGCCAGCCCTTGATTTTAACTCTGCTTAACGGCGCCTCATTTATCAGGACAACGATCCCCATAAAACTCCCTGCTGGCCCATAAAATCCCATAATTTATGGCCCAATCCTATTTGCAGCATCCCAGGTGGGCTGGGGGGTAGGGCAGGGAAGGGGAGACCACCGTGGTGGGACCGGGAGCGCGCAGCCGCCACTGCCGGGTTTTTGGCAGCTGAATTTCCCGGGATGTCTCCACCTGGAGCTGGGAAAGTTGGTGCTTTGATGAAGGACGGCCCCGTTAAAGCCTCACACGGAGTTTTCCAGGCTCGGTGTCTGGCTTTGAGGGGCCTAATCCAGGGAACCGGGTGGGAGGGGGGACATTCCCCGAATCCAGAAGGTGAAAAGCTTCCAGCTGGATTCTCCCAAGGCGGCTCGGCTGCGAACGCCAGCCCAGATGCGCACAGATGTGTCTGGGTTTGCAGCTGCAGACACGGCAGGGGGGTGTCCGAGGGGGATGAATTCATGGAAAAAGAGAAAGGGAAACGGCTCCGACACGGAAAGCTCCGTGGGGCCCCCGTGTCCCTGCACGAGCCCAGACTGATCCCAGGAGCGTCTGTGGGGACGGGGAGGAATCGCCACAAATCCCGGCATAAACTACGCCGAGGTTTAGTGTGGAAAATGGGATTTCGGAGAGGATGAGCTCGGGGTTGATCCCAGAATGGCTGTGAGGGGCTCCAGGGGCTGTTGGAGTGAAATGTGGGATTTGGTGGCTTGGTTTAGACTTTGTTTCCATGGAGGTTCCCAAATCCAAGGGCGAACTGAAGGGCAGCTCCTAAAGCTGACCCTGATCCCAGATGTGCCCGCGGTGAAGAGGCCGGGATTGGGATGCTGGGAATTCCTGGAGATGACCCTGCCCCACAGTGACCCCGGCTCTGATCCCGGCTCCGGGAAGGTCCCACCCGTGAACCCTGGAGGCGTGGGCTCCGCTCCGGAGCTGGGCGGATCCCGGAGGCAAACACGGATGCGGGAGCTGCTTACCCAGGGCGGAGGCGCCACATCCGTGGGCACGGACACATCCCTGTCCCCGCCTGGCACCGGGATGTCACCACAGGTTCCCCTCTGCCCTTGGGAATTTTATCCCGCTGTATCCCAGGGTTCCACACCCACGGGATGGGGGGTCTTGGCTCGGCAGAGGCGTGCAGAGAGCCGGCAGGGATCCCGTGGAATTCAGCACGGGAGGAATCCAGGGGAGCGCGGCTTGTTTAGTCTGGAGAAGCTGAGACGGCTGCACATTCCTGCCGGAGGGACGGAGCGGGGAGAGGAACCAGCGGGAGCTGGGGGGAATTACTTCCAAAGGCAATTACTTCCAAAGAGAATTACTCCAAAGGGAATTAAGGATTTTTGGCTAATTTGCCGTCGGCAGCAGGATGAGGAGACAAAGATTCAGCCCAGCCTCGCTCAGGGCGGACAAGCAGACAATCCATGGGATTTCCTCTCCCTGTGCTCCAGCAGCTCACTGAAGCTTTCTTACAGGAGGAGCCGTTTTCCAGCTTCTCCCTGCTTGGGAAGGGCTGAACTCCCCCTGGATCAGATCAGCTCCCCAGGTCAGAGCTCAGCTGTAAATCCTGTCCCTAAAAACTGAGCCCCTTCCTTCCCAGGGAGCGGGGCCAGCCTGGAGCCGGGATCGCTCTCCCCGGGGGCTGCAGCTGTGCCCGGACACCCCGCACAAGGTCAGGCCACAGACTTTTGGGAAAGCCGGGAAGACTGGATGGGTTTATCCCGGTACAACTCCCTGGAAGCTTCCTGGGGATCAGCCCAGCGGGATCCCCCTTCCCAAGGATTTAACATTTACTAAATGAGGACCCTCCTGCTGACAGGGGCAGATCTTTTCCGTGGGGAAGGAGAATCCCACTGCTCCCTTTTCCCTGAGAAACTGAGGGGACTCCATAAACTCAGCTGCTGGCTCGTGTCCTGACACGACACAGAGCTGTAAAATGTCAGCTTGTCCTGCCCGGACACGGAGGAATCACGGCAAGAGGACAGGGGTTCGTCCTGGAGCTGCAGCTTGGGGAGATCCGTGTTGATCCGGAGCCGACTCCCGGGCACGGACACATCCCTCCCTCCCAGGCAGGACTCGCATGAGGCGGGGGAGAGGCCGTCAGGAATTTAATGGAACTTGGCACTGGAAACTGTACAACATTTACAGAGAACCACACGCTGTGTCTATGTACACCCCCTGCCCACGCCCAAAGTGCCCCGCCGCACACGAGACGCGCAATGACAACCCCTGGATGCGGAGTCGCCGCTCCCCAAGCCCGCATTTCGGGATATGGCTCCCCAAGCCTGGATTTCAGGTCACAGGCATTGCAGGATCCTGCTCCCCAAGCCTGCATTTCAGTTCGCAGGGATCACAGGATCCTGCTCCCCAAGCCTGCATTTCAGTTCGCAGGGATCACAGGATACTGCTCCCCAAGCCTGGATTTCAGTTCGCAGGCATTGCAGGATACTGCTCCCCAAGCCTGCATTTCAGTTCGCAGGGATCACAGGATACTGCTCCCCAGTCCTGGATTTCAGGTCACAGGGATTGAAGGATCCTGCTCCCCCATCCTGGATTGCAGGATCCCACTCCCCCAACCCCGACTTCAGGTCACAGGGATTGCAGGATCCCACTCCCCAGTCCTGGATTTCAGGATCCCACTCCCCAAACCCCAATTTCAGGTCACAGGGATTGTAGGATCCCACTCCCCAGACCTGGATTTTGCAGGATCCCACTCCCCAAACCTGGATTTCAGGTCACAGGGATTGCAGGATCCCACTCCCCAAAGCCCGACTTCAGGGATGGAGGGACTGAAGGACAGGGACACCCCGCTGTGCTCAGAGCTGTCACCGCTTTGCTTCCCACAGCGCCATTCCCAAGCTGGATCTTCCCCTGGATCTTTGGGCAGTGCTGCCATCCTGAGTATTTACAACCACTCCCTCTCCTCTCCTCTCCTCACACCTCCTACGCTTCCTCTCCTCTACCTTTCTACCACATGCAAGAACCCCTTGGTTGCCTCCAAGTCCTGCTTCCCGTCGGGAAGCGTTTCATTTCCAAAAGGCAACAAAAACTCGGAATCTACCTTCGCTCCGTGCTACCCCCTCTACTCGCTGCTCCCCGAACCCTTTTACGACGTGCCTACAACCTTCCTACACCCTGGAGTAAAGCAGTTCTCTTTCAGCAGCGTCTCCTCCCAGCCCGTGGATTGCTCCAGGGTGACGTGAGGGACACCTGGGACATCGCCCCTCGGAGCACGAAGGATCGAGTACTCGAAAGGAAATGCCAAGTCTGAGCAACAAAAATATAAAAATAAAAAACCCCCAACCAACCGAAGAAAACAAAACAAAACCCCAAAAGCCCAACCCCCAAACTGGAAACAAAACTAATAAAAAAAATTAAATAGTTGGCAGGATACGAGAGTGAGACTGAGGAACGTACAAAGGACACACGGAGATCGAAGATTCCAGTAGGTGAATTGAAAACCTGTTGAACTTGGGGTCTGCTTTTTTAGGATTTTTCCTTTTTTTACCACGCAAATTTGCAGGAATTCCCATAACCACACACCAGCGTGACCTCAGGTGTCGAGTCCTTTAAAGGACTTTTGCAGTGTTGATGAAAACCCCCGGTGCTGCCCAAAATTCCACTTTATTCTTTCCCAGCCTCCACCACGGCCGTGGAAAACTCTCAGGAACCCGAATTTGCTCTTCGGATCTGCCACGAGGGTTTTGGAAATCCCTCACGGATCCCAAGTGTAAAAACAGACCCCAGTTCAACAGTAAGTGCACACCAGTAGCTGCCATTCCAACATAAACCCAGGATCTGATCCGCGGAGCGGCTCCCGAGGCGCTCCCGGTACAAAAATGTACACACAATTATTTATAAATTAACAGTTTTCCCCCACGGTGGCACCGGGGCTCCTTTTTTTTTTCTCTCCTTACACCAGCGTTTCTTTCCGCTTCCCGCTGAGCTGCTTCTCCCTGGATTTTCTGTGCCCGGATGAGGTTCTGTGGGATTTCACCCCTTTGGCTTCCTCCGAGTCCAGGACGGAGCCGCACTCGGCCGCGCTCTCGTCCAGCTCCATGTCGGACACTCCCGGCTGGCGCTGCTGGGCTGGGATGTTGGGCACGGAGGGGTTGTTCTCCTCCGACTCCTCGCTCAGCTCCGGCAGCTCCTTGAGCTCGGGGGCGGGAATGTTCCTCTGGAACGGGGCGATGGCCGTGCGGATGCAGTTCACCCACTGCTGCTTGTGGAACACGTCGTTGGCCTGCAGCGTGTGGGACTGGCCCGGCATGGGATCTTGGAAACGGACTCGGAAAATGTTTTTGGCTGCAGACAAACAGAGGGAAAAGCACATCAGTTCTGAGCTTGGTATTTAGAGATTCCGTTGGCAGGTTTGGAATCCCAACAAAACCCTCCCCAAATCCCAAAACCCAGCAGGGACGCGAAGATGTTTCCTATCCAAGCCCCAGCTGGAAGTTCATGGCCAACACGGATGAGCTGCTTGGATCCGTACCTTTATCAGAATTTCCAAAAGCTCCTCGGAAGGAGCCTCCCATTTTGACATCTCCATCCTGGAGGTCCTCGAGGAGCAGCTCCTGGACGGGGATGGGCTGGCGGTACACCTGGAACGCCTGGCGCTCGTTCCGGGTCACCGGCCGTGTCAGCACCAGGATGTCTTGGAACAGGAAGACGTAGAGCTTCTGGAAGGGAAAACATCCCCATCTGGACTCTGAATTCCATGAGGTCACACATCTCATGGCATTCAAGGTCACCTTATCTGCAGTTTCACCCACAGTGAGTCTCCTGTGACAATGCCAAGGTCTGGCACGCACCAGGATTACATCAGCAGCTTTATTATTTTATTGATCCCTAGAAAAGGAACGATGATTCCCGGGGATAGGATGATTAGGAGGGGTATCTTTCCTGAGAGCATGGAATGCCTCGTGTGCAGGAATAAAACAGCCACATGAAACCAAAAAACCCCAAGCCAATCAACAAAGGAAACATGGAAAGATCTGAGGTTTAAATCAAGACAAAAGGCGGCACAGCCTGGAGTGCAGAGGGTGGGAGATAAACTCCAGGCAGCTCAGCCCACAGCCAAACAGGCTTTTGCAGGAACCCTTTTGTTCGGAAGAGCCAGGGCTCCTAATGAGGAATGTCAGAGCACCTGGAAGTAAACAGCAGCAGGAAATCCCTCTGGATGGAGAGCACTTTCTACGGGCATTCTGTGCTAATTACTTTCCAGCTTTCCAAGGCTGATTGCAAAGCTGTCAGCAGGAAACTTTCCCTTACACCCCGAAATGAGGCTGCCACTAAAGGATTTTCCTCTGCTTTTTTTATCCAGTGTCTAAACTATCCCTAAGGATGGAAGGCTCCTGCTCTGAGAGTTCAACCCAGCTCTGGGGGAAGGTTTGAGAATTAATTAGTAAAAAAATGAGGGACTTACATGTCCATTTTTATTCTTCAGCTCCCCGTGGCACAGTAAAGCTTTGCTGCCTTCAATCCTTGGATCCTTCTGCTTCTCATCCAGGTATTCCAGCTTGTCAATGTAATACTGGCACTCGGACTCGCCCTTCTTCAGGTTGATGTCAGACAGGACCCCTTGGATTATGGATATCTAAAAACCCAAACAAATGATTAAGAGGGATTAACTGCGACCTCTGCTCGTGCTCCTTCACAACTCCAAAGGATGCAATCCATGTGGATCGATGCCTCGCCTTCCCTCTCACAGAAAGAAAACCCCCCTGGGAATCGCTGAGGGTTTAAGGAACATTTCTGCAGCTCCCACATCACAACCTTAGGTCAGAACAAGCAAATCAGGATTACTCACGGCTTCTTCCAGGATGTGGATGTCAGGATGGTCTTTGGGAGTGTGCCTCAGGATCTCCTTGAGGAGCAGGGGGTATTTGACCAGGCGGCTCCGAGGGATGTCCAGGAAGCTCCAAAGGTCCAGCTTGCGGCTGAACGGAGACTCCAGGCAGCGCTGCAGGAAATCCTGCACTCTCCTGTCCTGCTTCTTCTGATCCAGGAGTGCTTTGGCTGCCAGCTGATTGCTGCAGTAGCCTTTGTAGGCATGGAGTCGGGGTAGCTGCAGGGAACAGAGGAGATTTAGGAGTCAGATTCCCTGTGGGAAAAGCAGATGTCACTACCCTGGCAAACTCGGGGAGCTCTCCAGCCCTCACTGGGGTATTTCTCCCAATATAAAAAGCTAAGGGAGGATCTCGTGAGGAAGAAGAGCACACGGAGCCCTTGGAGCTCTCAGGGTTTGGATCTCATGAGGAGGACGAGCACATGGAGCCCTTGGAGCTCCCAGTGCTTGGATCTCATGAGGATGAGCACATGGAGCCCTTGGAGCTCTCAATGGTTGGATCTCATGAGGAGGACGAGCACATGGAGCCCTTGGAGCTCCCAGGGTTTGGATCTCGTGAGGAGGACGAGCACATGGAGCCCTTGGAGCTCCCAGTGTTTGGATCTTATGAGGGGGACGAGCACATGGAGCCCTTGGAGCTCCCAGTGTTTGGATCTCGTGAGGAGGACGAGCACATGGAGCCATTGGAGCTCCGAGGGTTTGGATCTTATGAGGAGGACGAGCACATGGAACCCTTGGAGCTCTCAGGGTTTGGATCTTGTGAGGAGGACGAGCACATGGAGCCCTTGGAGCTCCGAGGGTTTGGATCTTATGAGGAGGACGAGCACATGGAACCCTTGGAGCTCTCAGGGTTTGGATCTTGTGAGGAGGATGAGCACATGGAGCCCTTGGAGCTCCCAATGCTTGGATCTCATGAGGACGAGCACACGGAGCCCTTGGAGCTCCCAGAGTTTGGGATTAGCAGGGATAACACTCCTGGAATCACACTGGGACAAAGAGTCCACAAGACACAGACATTTCAACCCTAAATCAGCAAATAATTCCAAGTCTCCAGAGTGAAATCAGGGCCCATTCCAGCTAACAGAATCCCATTGTTTTCAGCATTGCCAGGATTTCCCTTCCAATCTTGCACTGAGGGCCACAAAAGCCCCGGAGCTTTGCAGCTTCTGGCTTTAAACATTCGCTAAGCTCAGTTTTAGCCTGCTGACTCCAAGTTCTGAACTCACCCACTTCACAAGGATGGGCCCAATCTGCTCCACTGTTCCATCTGGTTTCGTTGCTTCTCCCAGACTTGCCAGTAAGTCTGGGATTGAAACAGAAAAAGAGGAATTGCAGCAATGCCCCAGCGAGTAACAGGAGAAAGCAGAGAGGTTAAATCCCAGCGAGCACAGACCACCCAGCTGCTCTTACCTTCGTGCAGAGGAATGTAGGAATCCAAGTCCCCAAAAATGTGGGTGAGTTCCTCCTCAGACATGATGGAGAGTTTCAGCATGGGATCGTGGTAGGCCTGTCAAACAAAATATATTCAAATATATTCAAATCTGCCAAGCCCCAGAGCTGATGATTTGAATCTGAGGGGATCTATCAGGTGCAAGAAGTGAAGGCAACAGAAAGAGTAACACTGGTCTGATGCTGAAATATTCCCCTCTGTGAGAAGTGTGGAGGACTTCAAATGGAAAGGATTTTCCTGTCTGAACTATTCCCAGCTGGGAGAGGGAGTCCCCAGGCAGCTCCGCACAATCCTTTTATGGCTGGGTTTGGTGCAATCTCTGGTGCTGGCCCAGCGCTCACGTCAGCTTTCTGGGCCAGCTGTCAAACTGGGAGTTGTGGGGCTGACAGAGCTCCCACGTAATGTTTGCAGGTGCAAAAAAACCTCACTGCTCTCTGGAACGGGATCGCTGGCTGCAGGGAAAACCCCACTCACCTTCCTGGCCAGCTTCAGGTCTTCAATCAGGTCCTGCTCTCCCCTGGACATTTCATAGATGGCCTGCGAGGAAGGAGATAAAACATCCAGAGTTGTTTTCAATCCCAGTTTTTCTCAGAAAGAGCCTTTCAGCTCCCATAATGTACAGCCTGCCCTGAATAGAGCTTCGGCCACCCCAACCACTCGGTGGCACCTGGGCATGACAACCCTGAGTAAATCTGCTTTCCTAGCCCTGAGAAAGCAGCTCTGCTTCCAACTGTGTGAAAGCCCCGACGGCCCTGCACGAGCCAAATTAAATATCAGAGCCTTTTAAATCACTGCTTTTAGCCAGGCGAGGCCGAAAACACAAAACCCCCGAAACCGCAGAGGTCGAATCCCAGGCGGCTTCCGGCGGCTCCCGTGCTGTCTGCAGAAGATTTGGCCAAGAACTCCAGCAAGAAGGCGAGCCAAGGCCTTGCTGCTTGGCTTCCAACCAATTGTCAGGAGCTTCAGGAGAAAGGCAGCTGGCTCTGCGAGGAACCTGAGGTTGGGATGGCTGCAGAGCAGCCAGCGGGGCTGGGATTTCGGGAGTGCCGAGCACCCCCGTGGGAAGTTTGGCATCTGCGAAGGGTGGCACCGGGGAGATGAACTCCCCAGTGACTCCAGGGAGGAATCCACCTTTTCCCATGGCTGCTGCAGACATCAATCTTAGGTGTGGGTGCACAGGAAGGTGCAGCCCCCCCCAAAGGTTGTTACTCCCTTCCCAGCGAGGGAGAGGACAGAGCCAAGGCCTCGGCTGCCTGTCCCAATCCCGTTTTTCACGGACTGTTACCTCCTGGCGCTTGATTTCTTTGGTGCTCAGGGATTCTTTCGTGTTGACATCCAACGTTTCAGACCAAAGGACGCTGTTCCTTCTCTTAGGGGGCGTAGGAGCAGCAGATCTGCTACATGACTTCTGGGCACAGCCAGGGGATTTGCTGTCGCTGCGAAGGGCGAACGACTGCAGGGATTTAAAAAAAAAAAAATTAAAAAATATTAAAAACAAATGTGGAGAGCCAACACTTCAGAATTATTACAGTATTATCCATCCCCCTCCCAATCCTTCATCCTCCTGGGTTGTGCAGAGCAGGAAAACACACCCAGACACTTTTCCTCAGATAAAGGAACGCTTTAATCAAGCTGCTGAGAAAGCCCAGAGCTTTCTGGCAAGGTTTTCCATGCCCCTCTCCCTGCGCTGATCTGCTGGGGAGGAGGATGGGAAGGCAAAGCTTGGGTTTATTTCCAAGGTATGAGGAAGTAAATAAAGGAGGATCATAATCCTCCCTGCAAAGAGGTTAATCAGGAGCCACTTGAACTTTGCTCCCGTGTTTTGCTCCTAAAAGCCAGACGTGCTGTTATCCACAGGTGTGAGCAGAGAGCTCCTTGGAAAACACTCCTGGGACAGCGCTGGGCAGCAGGGTCAGCTCCCATCGTGCTGCAGCACACGTGTGCCGAGGCCTGGGGCACTTTATCAGCTCCTTCTCTCTATCTGAAGCTGATTTCATTTAGTGCTTAACCTGTTTATCCAGCAGTTTACACCCGTGCGCTCCTGAGGCAGCACTTTCCATCCCCAAGGCCCAAGAAAGGTCACCGAGAGCCCCAACAGACGCCTCAAAACCCCACGGGGTGCCTGTTTTACCCCATCCAGCCAAGCCCTTGCCCCAGCGTCCAGATTCGAGGAGCCAAAGGCTCTGTTTTCACCTGGATCGTCTGGCCGAAGCGTCGAACGGCGCCGTTTCTGACAGGAGAGATCAGGTTTGCCAGCGAGGTGACCCGTGCTAAAGGCCGGACCCGTTTCGTGCTTGGCTCCTGCAAAGCAAGCAGAGAACAAACTGTCCTGGCTGTGCCTCCCTCTGAAATTTCTCAGGCAGGTTTCAAAAGCGCAAACCCACTTAAAGAGTGGCAAACACGGCAAGAAGAGTGTTTGGAAGCAGCCATTCGTCTTTAATGGCTGTAAATATTTGTCTGAACTTTAAGGCTGCAATTAAACCGCAGAGGTTTTTGCCCAGTGTTAAAAGAGGGGAGAGAACATCAGTGAGAATTCAAAACAGGGCTCCAGCAGGGACTGTTATGCTTTGAACAGAAATAGATTAAAGTGTTCTCTGGCACTCTGTGGCAGCTAAAGATGGAGCTGGGATCTGCTGCTCCATTTTCTCATCTTTTCCTCTGGAGAAAGAATGTGTTTTTCCATTTTATTTTGGAGAGCAGAGCAGCCTCAGCAGCTCCTTGAACAACCAGCAAACAACCACGAGCTGAACATTCCAGGGAGGGACACGCACACAGACGAAACTGTAAACCTTCAGTTTACAAAGCTTCCTCCTCCTCCTCCTGCCCCTCCCCACCCCCTGCAATCACTGTAATTTTTCTTACACGTTGTTTAGATTTGAAAGTTGCAGCTTCTGCTTTTCTCCACCGGCTAATCTCTGCCGGGAGCTCAAGTCTGTCCCGACCCGAACGCTGCCAAGAAAGAGGAAACGCCCCTGGAAAGCTCCTGCTGCTTCAGTTTTGAAAATTCTGTTGGCAACTCGATGCGTTTGACATCAAAAATATTGTGTGGTGAGGGCTGGGCAGGAAAGGTGTGCACAGGGGTAGGCTGGGAAGAGATGGGCTCGGAGTTAAGGCTTGGAAAAAGGCTGGAGGATTGTCCCGGTGCTCCCAAACATCTGGCAGAGGGTCAGACATGACTCATCCTCATGAGGCTGCGCAGCACGAAGCTCAGACCAGGAGAGGGAAGCAGCCTCCTTTTGGGTCCGTCTCGGTTAAAATTGGTTAATTATTGCTGAATTTCAACAGGCAGAGACCGTGGAGGCTGCTGAGCATGAGCTCTGCGCCGTCTCCATTCCCAGCCCGGTTCGGTGACTGAACCCTCTGCTCAGAAGTGACAAATGTTGAAAACAAAACCCGAAATAAAAAAAGGGGAATAAGAACACACAGAGCTGGATTCCAGCATGAGAGTGAAGGAGCCTAA
>VZTF01001991.1:0-105241 GCA_013397755.1 Cnemophilus loriae
CATGGCGGAGCCGTGAGCGCAGCTGCCGAGGCTGCCGCCCTCGGGCTCACACACCGCGCCAGGGGCTGCTCTGTGCCTTAGCGCCGCGGGGCTGCGGGCAAACACAGCATGAAAGCGGTAAAGAGGCTTTAAAAAGAGCTATTTTTCCCCTGCAGTCGTTGAGGAGACCACAAGTAGTGGATGAGGGAGAGGCTGGCTGCATTTTGAAGATGAGATGGTATAAAACCCACATACGCTTCAGGAACCTGCTGTCAGTGACAGGAATTTTTTGTGGCCTTTAGGTCTCGCTATTTCTGGCTCTGTCCTTATGCTGACTCCGCACTGCGTTCTGACCTGTGCCCTGCCATGTCCTGTGGGGTAACACAGCCACTGTGTGCCTCACTTTCTTGAGCTCCACTGAACTGGTTTAAATCCTTCCATTTAATATCAAGCCACCCCATTCCCACAACAATAAAAGTGATTTTGCATAAATTGTGCTCTGGTATGAGAAATTCCAACCAATTCAAGTCTATCTGGGAAATTATAATGGGCATGGCTGAGGTTTGATAAAACTGTGTTGTCATATACAGGAGAGAATGAAAGGTAATGATGTCCCTGAAGTAAGCAGAAACTTATCATACCCCTAAAATGGCACACAATTCCTAATTCTCAACCCTATCCATTACCTAAAAGACCTGTTCCTTGTGAAAGCCTCTGAGGAAATACTGTGTGGAGATGCATCAGTCGATGTAAGTAAATTAATGATATATTTTATTTTACACTTGCAATGCTCATCTGACTATATAATCATAATAGCATCTCTATGTCAAAATTCATCTATGAATGTATTTTAGGAGTTCTTGAGAAGGTAATTACTGTGTTCATGGGAGAAATCTAATACTTAAAGAAAATTATGCTAAATTCATATTGTATTCCCACTGGACATGTACTTAATATAGATTGTGTAGGTTTGAGTTTGAGGAATATGTTTGTATAGCAATTGATCTAAAAAGACTGTCTTAAAAAGCTGTGCCTGCAAAGGCATCTTCCAGTCCTTTTGTTTAAAGAGAATTTGGCAGGAATAATCAATGAATGATCCCTTTTGGCCAATTCACAGTGATCTGATCTGCTGGGCCTGTTCCAATTTCCAAACTAGCCTGCACTATCTGTGGAGTTCCTGCAGACTTCATGAGCTTAGGCTGAAACCTTGAAGAAGGATAAGATAAATAAAATTCCGAATTTTAACTATACCAAGAACTTCAGCTGAACCTGTTGCTGTTACAGAGGAATGAAGAGCACTTACAGATCTGCAGTCATAGTGCTGCAGTGCTCAGGTCCTGAGTCTGCATGGATCAGTCAAGTAAAAAGATCACTTTACCTTATTTGTTCTTTATCTTTACCTATTTCAGGTATAGTGTTTGTTTAGATGTTCTTGAAATTATTCTGCTTTGGCAATTCTTACTGTTATTTTTTTGTTTGGCTTCCAGAGACAACAGTTAAGCAACTTGGATTATTGATGCCAATTCAGCAGAGAAGAGCATGCTTTTGGCTTCTAGCTCAGTCAAGCTCAGTCAGACTTTAATGCTGGCAAACTGAATTGCTCTACCTTCTCTGAAAGAAAACTTCCAAGTTTTTGTTAGCTTTGTGGCACACAGAGATTGTCAAAATAGATCAGATAAAAGTAGTCCTAAAGCTAAACATTGCCAGAGGGCTGGTAATGTCCAGATAATTTTTTATGTCTTCTATTTTTCTTTTGTGCTCCTTCTTAGATGGATTTTTCTGAAAGAAGAAAATTATAAAACCCTGATGTTCTGTTAAAACAAGATTTCCCCAACCTGCTGGATGTACTTGAAATTTCAAAAAGTATACTCACAAAAGAATTTGTACTCAGGTTGTCGTAGTCAGTCCCTGGATTTTACTTGCTGGTGGTTTCACAAGTAGACACACTTCCAGAATTTCTCAAAACTGTTTTTTGAGATTTATGTAGTCTTTCCTCTAAGGAAATATTTTAAGCCCAGACCTGTGGACCAATAAGTGCTGTGTGGAGAGGGCACTCAGTGTGGCTGTCTGTGCTGAATGGAGCTATCCCTGGCTGGGGAAGGGGAAGCAGCTGGGGAGTGATAATCCTTGCAGAGTCTGGAAGCAGGCTCCGTGGAGGATGCAGCTGAGGGAAGAGCTGGATGTCGAGGAGTTGGCCTGCAACCCTGCATCTGGAACACTCTCAAGTATGTGGTAATTCCTAGAAGGGCTGAGCTCTGCCTTTCATCATTAGCAACAGCCACAAGAGCCAAGATCTACTAGAAAGATCCTTCACACAGGATAAAAGCAGAGCATGTTGTTTGTTGTTCTGAGCGCTAGTGAGCTGCGAAAAGAAGTTTAATAAATCTGGAGTAGCAGTTTTTGTTGAGTATTTCTGTGTGGCTTTGGACTTACTAAAACCACCACTTTTGTCATTCTAAGTCAGTAAAGTGGGTAACCAATGAGTTTGACAAGTTCAGACCTTGACTCTGACTTTTCATAAAACTTTTAATTTACAGTTGATTTAAATGTATTTGGAAACTCCTGGATTAACTAAAGGTCTTTGCTGTGCTGGCAGAGCTGCTCATGTTAGAGCTGTTTCTCCAGGCTTTTCAAGAACTGCAATACCTTTTTTTTCAGGTATCTTGACAAATCAGTTCAGTTTTGTTGTGGTCTTGATACTTTATCTAATAGGTCTTTTTTTTTTTTTTTTTGCTTTATGTGCTTTATTTTCCAGAACCCATTATAGACATCAACACAAACAACAAAAGAGCAGCTGGCATAGCTCTGTGGCTGGGTAGTCTGTGCTTTAGCAGCAATGTTTCCTGAGCTGCTCAAGAAAATCAGTATTACTGAGCCAGTACAGGGCATCAGGACAGAACAAGAGAGGCCAACACTGCTCCCTTGCAACAGGACAGGAGGAAATGGCCTCCAGTTGCACCAGGGGAGATTCAGATTGGATTCCAGGAAAAATTTCATCACTGAAAGAATTATCAAGTATTAGAACAGGTTCCCCAGACAAGTTATGGAATCACTGTCCCTAGAAGTGTTCAAAAGAACAGGTACAGGTACATGGACATGGTTTAGTGATGGACCTGGCAGTGTTAGGTTAATGGTTGGGCTTGATGATCTTAAAGGTCTTTTCCAGTCTTAATGATTTTCTGATCATCTAGAGCCTCACTGCAGTTCTCAATAAATAATTACTAGTGTTGATCTTCAATGGATTTTTAAACATGAATTACATCATTTTGAGCCATGTGAATTATAATGGTCTATTGCCTAAGTCATGTTCAATTCTCAGCTCATACACCTGCTACGTGTAACCACAGTGGATTTTAGGGTGACAAAGAAGTGAAATTAAAATGAGTACGGGGACTTCACCCACTCTAATCTAAGTGCTATGGGCATGGTATAAGGACTACTGGCCAAGGCCCATGTGTACAGCTTGGGTCAGATCCTGCTTAGTTATATTTCCACTGGATTGAGACTTTACTGAGGAGACTCGCTGTCTTAGAATTCCTGCCTAGGATTTCATGGACCTGTGAAAATGTCTCATTGACTTCAGTAGATGGTGGTCTGTGCCATGGATTATTAACTGCAGTCATGAGGAGATTGGGGTGACCTGGATTATTTTGGACTATTTCAACCTGGTTACAGATCTACCTCCCCACAGAATAAGAGTTAAAAACAGGAATCTGCAGTAAGAGGCAGATGCACATGCAAGGAACTTACAGTGTAGCCTACAGGGTCTTTCTAATCCGGCCTCATAACTCTTTTCAGAGGTGAGCAGTATTCAATAATAAAAAGCAACAATTTTCTTTGAAATGTGTACCTTTGGAGCTAAATTAAAGTTGTAGAAGATGAATGGTGCTATAACTGTTTGATGTAAAAGAGATCCTGTAGTAGTGCTCTTCCTTGCTAAAAACATTTTGCTGTTAACTAAGTTTAAGATGGAATAAAAATAATATGATGGCGTCCTTGAATTCTCTTAATAAGAAAAAAGCATACATAGATATTTTAAATAGACATATGGGTTTTACATATATAAAAATACATTAAACTTCTTTTCCCTTTTAAAGCCTCAGAGATCTTCCTTGTGGGAGATACTCACATTCCCTTCATATTGGGTGGATTTACCGCAAGGAGAGCTGGAGAAAACTTAAAAGTGTCCGGTTTTATTTAAAACCTTGGTGGTCTTTAACGGCTGCCCCACAGTTCCAGCCTGGTACAAACTTAAACAGAGCTCTTTGTTGCTCTTGAATGTGACATAATCCTTTCATCTGGCATGCTGAATGAAGTATGCACATGGCTTTTTTGCTACCCCTGCTGGGCGGCCTTGTTACACCTTCAGAGCAAACCACCCCCAGTAAAAAAGCTTGGGCTCTGTCATCCACCCTAATGCCAATAAACAACAGATAACTATGGCATCTTTTGGCTTTAAAATGCTGCCCCTCATTAAACTTGTGTGTTGAGGAAGGAAACGGCTCCCCACATCATTGTTTCTTGCAGATACAGAGTACATTTTTTTGTTGTTTGCATGTTTGCTAATTTGAAGCTCTTTGAAGAATCCTACAGGGAGATCAAAGACAAAAGATTAGAACGTTTTTAATAAAGTGAAGAAGGATCAGGTTAGATCAAAGGGACAAGCTGACAGGAAATAAGTAGGTGCCGTTGTTGGCTGACACTTGCATGCTGTAGGGTGATTTCTGTGTTAATGTGAGGTCAGAAGGAGGATTGCTTTACATCTTATTGTCTCCAGACTTTGCTGACTGGGTGTGTCTTTGTACTTCACTTTAATCTCAAAAATTAAAACCCATAAAGTCACAGTTTGGCTCAACCACATGATTTTTCTAGTTATTTAACTTTGATTTTGAAATAAAAATAAAATTTGGAATGTACCAGCAGGGTATGGAGGTAATTAATTGGCCTGCAAGGAGATTCAGCTACAGGAATATTCGTTATCAGAGGCACTGGGCCTCAATCACCCCCACTGTCATTCTGCTGACTTTAAGGGAATTAAGTCTTCCCCCACTGTCTCAACAGGAAATGTATTTTCTTTATATACACACCAAAGCCTTGCATGCTCACAGGTTGTACTGCTGTAGATAAACCAGTGCAATAAATTAATATATCTCCTTCAGTTTATCATGCAGTTTTATTAGTATAGAGCTGCTAATTGGGCACAGTTTATTTCTCTGAGAGATTGAAGTTGCAGCACTAACTGGAATGGGCTCACTGGCCTCCTTGTGAACTTCAGTGTATAGGTTGTGGTGGATGCAGGGTTGGATTTGGCAGCCTGGTATCTGTACATCAGAAGGAAGGTGCCTCACAAAATACCTTTTTTTCTAACAGTAAACCACCTTTCTGCCTGATGTAGCCTAGGAGCTAATTTGAGGACAGTCACAAGAAACCAAGCAGAGTTCTTTACTATATGGTCCATGGGTGATTTTGTAGTTCCACAAAGCTTTATCTCCCTATGTGTCTTCACAGGTGAAGAAAACAAACGGATGCTCAAGAGGTTTCTGTGTCTGTGATCATGAAACCTTCTCTGAAAGGATATTTTCAGGCAAAGGTGCAGGATTGGGCCCACAGAAACAATCTTGTTTAGTTCCACCAAGACTGGTAGCTCTGGTTTTTTGCTCCACTCAACTACACATGCAGTTGCTCCTCCAGCACTGAGGGTTCTGCTGCCCCGGTGCAGGAGGGCACACCAGTGGTTTAGGTGCCTTACTGGGCATGGTGCAAGCAATGACTGGCTGTTTTCAATCCACTCATGTTAAATCAAATTAGCAGGTTTTGGTATGGCCTTAACAGAAAGAGCCCCTTGCTTAGTACTATGATACAGATAATAACCATACTTGATTAGAGGAATGTATTTTTATTGTATTTTGTTATTTTTGTCTTGCAGTTGGTTATGTAAATGAGCAATCATTCTACAAAAACAAAGGAAAGTATTCTGTAAAATAAAGTTACCCAGACTTTTTGGGGCAAAGTAAAACCAATGGGAAGAGATATCTGTTTGCAAACTGAAGAAAGAAAGTTTGTGAGTCTCAAAGGGATATAAGAAAGAGTGCTGGGTTTGACTAATGTGCACCAGTTGGAAAAAGTGTTCCTTTGCCCTGCCTGTGCTGTGGCTGAGCAGAGCTGTTCTCTCCTGGGGCGCATGGCTCGAAGGCAGAACTTCACATGCTGCACCATTGTTTGCTGCTTCACACACTCCTCACTGAGGGGTCCTGACGGAAAGCCACATGTCAGATTGTGGGAAGGGCTGCTGCTCTGGATGCAGTCAGGGTCACTTCACAATGCAGTCTGTGAAGATTCAGTTTCGGGACACGGTGACCCTAGGGGTGCAGTACATTAAGCCAGCAGTAGAGAATGACATGGGAAGGAGATAACATGGTTTGCTTTTGACCATTGTCTCATTTTTTGTAGTTGGTTGTGTTCCATGGAGCTTACTGGGTTGCCAGGCTCTTAGTTTTTGTGATTGGTAGAATCTAATTAAAATTGCTTTTAAGTCAGAAATGTGAAGCATTCAGACAGAAAAAAGACTGAAGGCTCCTCAAATAGCCCAAGTGCTTCTGTGTGTCCCTTGTAACAGCCATGTCCCTCTACCTCTGTACCCACTTAGTCCTGGTGAGTCCCTTGCTAGACTTGGCTTTGGTGGGAAATATGCCGTGCTGTGCTTCTTTAGGCTTTGGGATTTAGAAGTGGCAGGTCATTCTTTTTGAGATTTATCTGTCCAGTTAAAACACTGGATTTTTGCCTAATTTTAGGCACTGCACGGAGCTCTTCTTCTGCAATAAAACACAGTCATAGGAAAAAGACTGATTGCAAAAAGGAGTAGTGCTTGGGTAGCAGAAACCTAGGGATCTTTGGGATCTCAGTAGTGGACAGAAATGTCTAAATCCCACTGAAGTTGTGAGGGATATTAATGAGTCCATCTGAACATAGGCTTCTGGACTATAGAAGTGCAGGAGAAACAGGCCGTGTCCAAATCAGAATAATCTGCAGTTGTAAATTGATTCAGTTGAGTTTGTGTAATCTTCTAATATATACAACACCATAAACCTACAGGCAGTGCAGGCGACTGATAGGATTGGAATGTAGCAGAAATTCAAGGTACTCAAAGCAGTCTAACAGTATGAAAAGAGATGGAAGAAAAAGAGAGTCTCTTTTAATGGGCTTTGCAGAATGAAGATTAACAATTCAGGGAGAGGTGCAAAGCGGGGAATAAGGATGTCGACAAAGTGTTATGGTAACAGAAAATTCAGTGATGAAATGCAGAATTCCCCGAGGGAATCATAAATCAGATTTAGTCTACAAGGTATGTTGGTTCCTAAATCAGCAGGAGTCTGGTACCTAAATAGCTTTGCAGTCCTGTCCCAGATGCTTTACTTTGGACTTTTCTCTTCACTTTAGGTTTCATGTGGTTTTAAATTTAACAAGGCACTCGTTCCTTTTGAACCAAAGCATGTTAATAGTGTCCTTAATATATTTATAAAGCAAAGAGTCTTGAAGGGTAGCTTGGTATTTTTCAGAGTTCAGAAATGCTAAGTGTTTTAATAAAGTAGAAAGCATTAAGAAAAGGTTGAAAAATGACAGGGAGTGTCAAGCTGAGACTGAATAATTTTGGAAGATTTGATTTATCCCAGGCTTGAATTTTTAATGTGTCTTTTTGTGGTTCCTTGGATGTGTGGCTGCAGTGGTAGGGTACTCAGAACCAGTAAGTAGGATCCAAACACAGACACAGCAGTTTCTTCGTTGATGAATACATCAGCCAAGGGCGGTGTGAGGTTATCCCGTGTGGATGCAGGCGGGAGGGCTGGAGCGGAGCCGCAGGAGAGCAGCCCGTGTCCACTAGGTGGTAATGCTGGGTGGGGAATGGGCTCCCTCCTGCTCCGGGGGCCTGCCGCGCTCCCTGCTGCTGCAGGGGAATTTCCAACAGTAATTAATGAGACCTCGGATCCCTGAACCTACTGCCTTTTCAAGGAAAGCAGGGCTTGGTAAACACGGCAGTGCACCAAAAGCCTTGTATAGACGTGCCTTATGCAGTGCTACACGTCTGTAATTTCTCTATGCAAGTTTTGGGATGGTTTCTAAAGTTGTTGACCGTTAACTCTACAATAGCTGCGTCCAGCACCTGTTATCTCTAGCTATTTGAAAAATCTTCCTCGCAGTAAATTATAGTTTTTGGTCCAAATAATACACAGAACTGAAGGAATAGCTGGATGACAAAGTGCTATCACTGGTGTCAGTGTGAAAGAAAATTTACTTGAAGTGATTTGTGGGGGAAAAAACCACTGAGAGGCATTTAAAATTAACTCAGTACAGCAATCTGTATGCTGAAGCCTTTGTTTAATAGTAGATCCTGGTATCCCGGACTTCCACAATGTCAGGTTAGAAATTAACCCAAACCAAAAAGGGAATTTGGGGAAGAGTGTGATTATTGGATCTAGAATCTGGAGAAAATTATTTAAGAAAAATTTCCTTGGGTCTTCTGACTGTAGAAATCAGCTACATTTCTATTCTTTTTCATGAAGATAGAGCTACCAGAAGCAAAATATTTCATAGATAAAACACTGGGTCTTTCAAGATTAACTGCATACCATTAGTCCTTCCTGCAAAGTCTAGGGATGTGCACTGGAAAACTCCTGCTGCAGTCTTGAAACAGCGCAGAGCAGTTTCATCTTACTTTTCACCGGTGAGTCTATGAAACAAGCCCGTGTGTGGTGAGACCATAGATAGAGATGGGCTCTGCCACAGTTCCACTGTGAACGTCTGTCCCCGGAGGGGCTGCAAACTTACATTGGAGTAGAAAGTAAAAATTCTGGGATTTTTTTTTTACAGAATTTCAGAAAATTCTGAAAAATGTGTTTGAGAATATCACCCTGGAAAAATTCAAATTTTGAACTCTGTATAAATCTTTAAAAATGCCAAAGAAAATGCAGCTTTCAGCCGACAAGCGTTAAGGTTCAGTGTTGTATTCTGTGTCCTCTGGTCCGGGCTTTGTTCAGGCAGTTCTCTGTGTTAATGTGCAGCATTGCCTTGAGAGGCACAGAGGATGAGGAAAACACTGGCCGCAGTTACTGGGGAAGTGGGGAGGCGACTTCCACCCCCGATGTCGGGGAAGTGTGGGCGGCGCTGGACAGCCCTGCCTTGCGGCACAGTCCTGGTGATTATGTGAACTTGGGGGTGTGCAGGGCTGCTGGAGAAGGGAGCGCGGCTCGCCAGGCCCTGGCTGCAGGTTCTGCCGTGGGACAGGCAGCACGGGGGCTGCGCCCTGCGTGCAGCCATGGGATCGTTCTGCCTTACAGCCTCTTGTCACAGCCACGCCGAGGTTATGAGAAGTCTGTAAGGCTGACACAGTTCCAGGTAATCAGCAAAATTGCAAGCCAGAGGTGGGGAGAACCACTGTGCCATTGCATTTTGGGGGAATTGGCTGTATTTTATTTTTCCCCCACACTCTGAGCTCAGTCTGGAGTCGAGCTGTGCAATTGCTACTTTCATCATCTTGCCTTTTCTCTCTCAATCAGGTGTTTATCTCCCTTCAAGAGTCGATATAGTTCAAAGTACACTTAAGCCTCAGCATCAACTCTAGACTCAAAACAGACCAGTAATATCACTGGTCTAAATGAAGGCTTACAAGAACAATAGATGTCACTGTTTTAATGCTGGCAATAGAGATTACTCATATCCTTTTTGAAGCAAATTTTGTATTTCTGCAGTGCACTTTGTTTCCCCCAATTAGATTTCTCATCAGGCTGTGCTGTGTAACTTAATCTAATTTTGCTAAGCCTGTGATTGTAGAAAGAAACCAACATCAACAACACTAAAATTTGGTTTTCATGTTCTTGATCCTGCAATCTCACCCACAGAAATAGCGCTTTTGGCTGGTATAGAGCCCACTAGATTAAATGCATTTCTTTGTGTGCATAATGGCTTGATTGGGCAAATCAGTCAAGAACTGCGCTTGCCAGGATTCACTTGGAGTGGGAAATATATCTGTTAGAGCCTGTCAGGTCTACAATATACCTTGCCCTGCCCAACTGTATTTTGACTCTATGCAAAATACAGTTCATCTCTCTGTGGAGGATTTTTTTCCTCTGAAAGAAAATCCTATTTTATAATTTTTTTTTTACTTATCTGTACTTACCGAAGTTTTTTACTACCTGTAGTTGATGTAATTGTCATTTGCTGTTTCAAACTTATTTCTAATAGCTTATGTTTGTGTGACTGGAGAAAAAACCAATTTTCTTAACAAGTCAGAATTATATTTTGGCACTATTAAGGTTCTTCTCCCTCAAAAGTAAAATATTAGCATTAGATGGAATGAGGCACATCACCTAGTATGTTAATTATGGAGACAGACAATCATTAACTTTATTAAAGATTTTGAGACTGATCCAAGATTATAGAAAACAAATTATATTTTTTTTCTTATATTTTGTTATGTAAAAATGTGTAAATGCCTTGTGGATGGGATTTGAAAAACAGGAACAACAATCTCAATTTTGTAAAGAGTTTGTGCACTCTTTGTATACAACTCTGACAAAAGTCAGGATTTTAAAAAATCCTAAATTTTAAAAATTAAATTAAATTAAATTAAAATTTAGGGTTAAAAAATAAGATTTAGTTGTAGAATAATCTTGCTGAAATATTTGAACAGCTCTCTCTAGAAAATGTTAATTGAAACCTTAATATTTTCAACTTAGAAAAAAAAGAGTTTTTATAGTTTAAAAAAAAATCAGTGGGACAGTTCTCACCTAAACCTGTGTTTTTAAGACTTTGGATCTATTAGCTGTTGCTGGTACCAGAAAACACATAGAAGACTATTCAAAACACAGTGAAGCCCCAAAGTTATAGTGCAGGTATTTGCTTGGGGAGACTAGAAATACTGAAGCAAGTAGTGCACATCCTACAAATGAGCAGAGCATTTCTCTTCACTGTACACCTGATACCGGCAATAAATGCTCTGGGATCAACAAGACTGCCACAAAGCCCTCCGAGGAGGTGTGCAGGGCACAAAGCTGACTTTGGCTCTGCCATTTGGGAAACTCTCCCTGCCCTGGCCGGTGCCAGTGCTGATGATGCAGGGGGCACGCTGAGGACGCGGCCGTGTCTCTGAGGTGGCACTGGCTTGCTGCCATACAGCTGCTGTCCCACGCTGGCCGTGCTCCTGTGTAGGAGTCACTTTCTGTCACACACTGAGAATGGAGAAGCATAAATTTGGAGGAATATTGGGGGTTTAGGATGTATTTCCTCAGCACACTCCATTTTTGGCTTCTGCTAAGTTTTGGTTGTCATTGATTTGAGACTCCGTGGTCACTGAGGAGCAAAAACTCCAAAACCAGCAGCAACCTGTGGCAGGTCTCACCTGGAGGAAAGGAGCTGTTCCAAAGGATAGTGTCTCACCCGGAGCAGTTGCTTACAAACTCCACTTTGGGCTTTTCTGAGGCATGAGAGGGAACTTGTTTAAGCCTCTTGTTGAAGACTACAGGTGTCATCACCACTGGCTTCCAAGGGAAAACCGGTGCTTTCTACTGGGGAGTCCTGTATCTTATTTGTGCATTTTGAAAGGATATAGTAATACCAACACTTACACTTGTTACATCGAAAGGTAGAGCACTCTCTATGTGTAGTGTGGAACAAAGGATTTGTTACTTTTTTTTCACCCCTAATTAATTGATAGATAAATCACATATTCTCTTGTACTCCATATTTCCTGTCCTTTTGTAAAATGTTGTCTTTGTAGGTTCATGTAATGTTTGTTCAGCATGCAGAAGGCAGATGAGAGAGAACTGACCATGAGACATTGAATGCTTTAGACAGTTGCTCTGTGGAGTTGCGTTACTATGAAAGGAGACATCATCTTGGCATGCACTGGTTTGCTTTTAAGTAGTAGTAGATGTTTCTTAAAAGGCAATGTGCATGTGATGTTCAATTGGAACTGCACTAAAGCAAACACAGGCTTTCTCCTTTGACAAGCTTACAGTTCATTAGGGTACATTACCTAGTACTGAGCTCGCTGTATGATTAGACGGTTATGGGATCCAACCTAATTAA
Organism: Cnemophilus loriae; assembly: GCA_013397755.1. NCBI lineage: Eukaryota > Metazoa > Chordata > Aves > Passeriformes > Corvidae > Cnemophilus > Cnemophilus loriae. The sequence goes on from VZTF01001991.1 coordinate 12,061, forward strand.
TTTAAAGCTGTCTTGAGTATCTCTGCACAACACGGCTGTTGCTTCTTTGCTGCTATGCAGACTTAGTCTGAAGTCTTCATTTGAAATCCATTAAAGTCAAAGCAGCTCTTTCTGTTGGTTGAATAAGCTTTGCATCAGGCTGAAAACATGTCATGAGTACAGTACAGAAAACAGAGAGCCTGGCAGCGTGGTCCAGGCCTGGCATGTTTATGGGGATGCAGCACTGTGGGGAGGGGGCCAGGAACGCAGGCACAGGGTGGCACAGCATGGGGACAGCAGGCTCGGGGGCCAGGCCAGGGGGGTGGAGAAGGGGCCTTGTGTGTAATGGAAAAGAACAGCAAGGAGAGGGGGAGAAGCTGGAGCACCAGAGAGATGAGGGAAGACTTCCGAGGAGTTTTTCCAGCGATGGGAGAGGCTTGGATTTTGTCTGGAGAAAGCCAGAGCAGCACCCGGGGGAAAAGGGCTCAGCCAGCGCCTCTGGGAGAGGTGGGCGAGCAAAGGCAGGGCTGGCAGCTGCCATAAATGGCATGGAGGGAACAGCCAGGGGAGGGAGCAGCTGGGGGGAGTAGGCAGCACAGCCAATCTAATGGTAAATATTCAAGTCTTCCTTCTCCCACTGCATGAAATGATTTGCTGCAGCCGCCACTCTCTTTACAGAAATCCATCCTGACAGCAGTGGGGGAGCAGCAGGTGAGCCCCAGGGGCTAGAACAGGCAGTTGCTCCTCAGACTGGTGGAGACATGACCACGCTAAGGAGCGATATGCTTCTAAAAAAAATCTGAAAAAGCATAGCAAGCATATTTTAGGGCAGGATGGAATGTTTGCTCAATTAACTAGTCAAAACAGGATTTCTTTGTGTTCCTCGCAGCACTGCAAAGGGAACTCCCTTTATGAGAATTAAGTTCTTTGCCTGTATCTTTATTACCCAACATATGCCGTCTTCAGGAGTTTCACTAGTGTTAGGTGATCACACTGTTGTGGATTAAAGAAACTCCTTTGTCCTGACCTGACTGGATATAGAAGCAACAGGGTTAAAATTAGACTGCTTGCTCAAAACCTGAAGGATTTGCGGTCACAGTTAACGTCACAATACTGTTCTGCTCATGTAGGCAGGACCATATAAGATCAGCAGAAATCCTGTTTTCATCAAGCCTTGCCCACTGCCACCATGTTTTTGGTTTTTTTTTTAAATTCTAGAATGGTCTTCAGAACACCCACTTCACACTCATCTACAAACTGCAGGTTGCAAAACACACCCTATAGCAAACTTCAAACTGTTAATTATATAAAAGAACAAAAGCTGTGAACTGCCATGTCCCAGTGAAAGAGATCTGGAGTGAGAGCTTCATTCTGGTCTTAGATCCTTACATTAACATGAAACTTGTTAAGTGACATTCCCAGATTAACTGGAGAGCAAAGTATGCACTACAGTACACAAGAAGGCAAAACAATTATTGTCCTGTCCCTTAACAATATACTCAGATTTAAAAGTTTTGCCTAACCCTGTGCATCAAAGGTATATAATGCCAGAAAGAGCATGAATATCCTGACTCTATAAAATGTTTGCTGCTTCAGGGAAAAGGCATCAATTTTCCCTCTTCCACCACAAGTCCTAAAATGTTGTATGTAAAAAGGAGAAATATATGCAATTTCCTAGCTTATTTTGGACAACAGGGATACAGCACAGATGTGGTGCAACAAACACCATCTCCTTAACATTAAAAGACCACATTTAAATCAGACAAGACTAAACTAAACAGACCAGCCTCCCTCAGCCTCACACCTGGTCTCTTGTACTGGGACTTGACATTGCCTCATAACTCTGAATCTTCTATCCTTTTTTCTATTTCCTGCTTGAATTAAGGTTATCAGAAATATGGTGGGTTTTTTCAAGGTTTATACCAACAGACTATGCAGCAGGAATACGTTATCTCTGCTTTAGCCAGGGTTCCCACTTCGTGACCTGAGGACTGGGTGAATCCTTCTGGCCATAGTGTTTCATGGGATGCTGCTTCCCCTGCAAACCACCCCATCAAGGAGGGAGCTGTGGCCTGCAGTTTTCAGGCCAAAGGCACAGACTTACGTCTGACTACTTACAGTGCACACAGCCACTCTGTCAAGCAACTGGTTTGTCTCAGAGCCCTGCTCTTATTACTATTTGCCATTCTCAAACGGATGTGTCATCTGTGGATTTAATATCCAAGCAGTTTGAATTTTTTTCCAGTTTATAGGTTAAGATACTAAAAAGCCTACTGTCAAGAGCCAACCCTGTGCGATGCCATTGAAAATATTGCTAATTAATGGTGAGTCTCCATGGATAATTGTGTTTGTGGAGCCATTACTGAAGTGGTTAAAAGGACGGAACTCCAGCCAGGTTGGCTGCAGTGGCTGTTACTGCTGCAGTTGCACCATTGCTGTTTGCTTCTCACGGGTGTGAAGAGCTTCCTGCTTGTTTCCGTCTGTGTTACCAAATTGTTTCTTCTTGGGATAAGAGCTGTGGCTCTAGCCTCGTTCAAACAGTAGGATGAGAAGGAGGACCTGCTCTCTGAGGCTGACCCATCTCTACGGCCTCTCAACCGGGCTAAGGCCGCGAGAACCAGTCTAGTGCATGTGCTGTGCCTGCCTTGGCCCTGTGAGACACAGCCACTTCTGCTGGGTGCTGAGACAGCTTGGATTGGTTCTTTCACTGCTGATTCCCAAGCACCAGCAGAGGACCACTGTGGTCCTTTGGCTCGGGCTATTCTCAGGGTCCTTAACAGGCCTGTGAAGTGTTTTCCCCCAGCCAGGTGGCTCAGCCTGTGTTGTCAGTGTATATCAGCACATTGCTGAAGACATGAACCTCCTCGATGTCCAGGGAAGAGCTGTGGGCTGATGATTGCACAACGATGTGTGACTACTTGCTGATCACCTTTAATGCACAAGAGACTTAAAGAGAACGAATACTGGCTTCTTCCAGAGAGGTCTGTGCCACAAAATGCAGCTCGAGGCTGCATAACTGAGGGGACTTGTTCTGGACAGTTCACTGACTTCTGTAGAGAAGAACAGCATCAGGTGCAGGGCCAAAGCTGGGAAGCCCTAGAGACCTCAGCCTTTAGGGGCCTGTGGTATCACCAAACTGAGTTATTGCTCTCCTGCAGCCTATGATAAACCATTTAGTTCCTTTATACTATGTTTTGCCTTCTGTTTCCATATGCTATAGTGCTGAAAGCAGACAGAAAAAATGATGGAATAATGCCATACCTAAATATGGACATATTAATTTCTCTATTAGCCATCTATTGTAGTCTGTACTCTTCAGAGCTGAGGTTTTAACCCCATTCCTCCTGTACTATAACAAACAGGATGCCTAGGAGACAGGAGGCTGAGCTAGAATGGGTGCTGAGGCTGAAGGCTGAGCTGTACATTTACATACATGCTATAGTCCACAGATCTGTGGCTGTAACCATTTTTATATGTGGTTATATGTAGTCCTGCCACATCTTTAAGACATCTTAAGCAACTGCTGACCAGAGCCAAGGCCAGTTTGCTATTGAAGCCATGTGAAACTGAGAGTCTGAGTGGTGGCTGCTGCCCGACAAGGTGACAGCATTGCTACTGTAGCGACTGTCCATTAGTAAAGAAACAGAAACTTTTTTGGTGTCATTTCTGTCTGCAAAGCCCAGACAGTACAGCACAGTTCAGTGACTGGCTTGGCATGTGCAGACTCCCTTGCTTGTTGTGGTTTTTTGGTGGTGGGGTTTTTTTCCAATGATGCAGCTTTTCACTTTACATTGATGAAAACATGGGTTGCATTTGCTAACAGCAGTTGAATAAAATGTAGCGTGAAGTATGATAATAACTGATAAGCAGACAAACATTGTTGGTCCTTCTCTCTACTAAACATGCCACATGAAAACAGAAATGTAACCTGGAATAGGCTTCACTCATTCAAAAGTGAGTGAAATTCCTAAAGTCCACCAGCTATAACACAGGAAATGTATAAGCCTAATACACCTGTTCTTTAATCTACACAAATACCATTCTAATAATTCTGCCTTGGAGACATAAAGTAACCCCTTATTACGGTCTTTGGTTTGGGTCCACTTCCAGTTTTTAGATATAATTTGACTAAGGGAATCAGTAGCTCACAACTGTGGACACTTCACAGTTACTCTATATGTTGCTCAGGAAATAAAGTGTTTCTTTGTTTTGGTAGAACTCTTTGTACTAACCTTGAGTTTGAAGATTTTTTTCACTTGTTTTAATATATTTTAGGGTTTTTTTTCTGGTTTGCATTCCTTCTGATGCTGCCCTGGCTACCTTTATAAACATCTGAACAGTTACTCTGTTTTCAGATACAAAGAACAATAGCACCTCAAGCTCAGTGAAAATACCAAATATTGATCTGTCCCTTGAATGCCAGAAAAGCTCAGCAGGAGGCATACAAAATATTTCTGAAAAATGATAGCTTATCACCTGCAGACCTGGAGATTGCTGTCTATTATTACAAAGACTTGCTGGGGGGCTCCAGTGACCTCCAGCCTTCAGCTATTTGTGTCTCTTTCAAGGCAAAGAGAAAAAATTTCAACCCTCTCCACAATGTTTGCATTCACCTCATTTCCCGTGTCTTTCACCTAAGTTATGGAGGTGCTCTGAAACACATCAGCCACAGTGATGCAGCAGCAGCAAAATTTCACAACAGTGGTGGGACCTGATGCATAAGCTGCTTTCAGAGTAAAGATTTGGCTGCCTTGTTTACAGCCTTGCAATATCCCTATCACTTAATCAAGTGGGGTGGTTTTTGGAGATGTGACTCTTGCTATATATGTGATTAAAATCAAGCTGCACCTTAATGCTAATTACACTGTGTGCTCAGATGTGGTAATTATTTCCCTGTTAGAAACACGCTCGTGTTAACCTGGGGATACCAGAGATGTTAATGCTGCTTTTCCAGTCAAATTCAGCCCTGTGGGGGCAGTGAGGGTTTCTGTTTGCTCTTCCTGGCCTATTGGGTGGCAGTGGCCAAACGCTGCTGCTGAGGGGCACTCACCAGCCACCACAGGTTGCTCAGGGAGCTGGACGAGTCACTGTAATCTCCAGAAACAGAGACTGCTTCTAGTTTGGCCTTCGCTTTTTCTTTTGCGCAGGTCTCATGTGGTCCCAGCAGCCCATTTCCCCGGTTCTTGGTGTTCCCCTGGTGTTTCCCAGAGGGACAGTGGGTTCTGGGCTACTGGTCTCTCAGTGAATGGAAAGTGTGGTGTTCAAGTGAACAACTAAGGAGGATTTGAACCCTGAGCTTGTGGTGGAAAGTGGAAGAAAAAGTGATCTGTGGACAGTGAACCTGCCATGGGATGAGAACACCCACTCCACACAGCCCCTCAGGACTGTGCTGCAGGACTCCAGTCTGACGTGCAGTGTCCCTGAGTGTTGTGGGAACGGGTGGTCCAGCACGGAGGTGGCAGTGCCACTCATTGGTGTCACACAGCTTTTCTGCCTGCCTTCATTTTCCTTTTACTGTGGTCACGAGGTAGTGACCCCCTTTTAGTGTCATAACTCTGGGTGATAATGGTATAACAATTCCACAGACACCAAATTCAGCTGGAAGAGCTAACCTGAAGGTTTATATGGATATATGGTGGTGGGCAGTCAGTGTGCATGCCTGGTTGGGGAATGCAGTAGGAGCTGTTACCTTCAGTTTACAGCTGTAAATTAAAGTGTGCCTGTCCCTGGTTCCACTCATGGGAAAGGTGCTGACACTCTTAGGTCTTCCATATTTTCTGGAGAGAAAATGGGTAGAAGGCAGTATTTGGGATGGAGAAGGTTCAGCTCTTGGCTTGGTAGGGAAGCCTGCCTGGTGAGCAGAGGGAGAAACAAGAGCTGAGCTCAGTTGAATTGAGTTTCCTTATGTGCTTGTGAAGCTTAAAGATACCAACAAAGAAGGTAGGTTTGACTGAATAAAATGATTAATCTCCATATATGGCATAAATCCACATAAAACTACTACTTTTTAAAATTTCATAGTTAAAAATATCAAACTGATGTATGTTATGTAGTAAATCTCCTCCAATCCAGTTGATTTTTTTATGCTCTACTGCCAGGTATGCTCTAACTACTTTCACAGTCAAGGTGATATCTATGTTCTCTTGCCTTAAGCACAAAATTAGGTACCTTGTGGTCCTTTTAAAATGTCACATCAGTTACTGCCACAACTGGGGCTTCTTCATGTCCTTTTGGTTTAGGACATTAATGTGCTTACTCAGTCATTTCAGTACACTCCTCTCTCTTGGCTGTAGTGTTCTCAGGACTTTGCTAACATTTTACTCAAATTGTTAGTCTGAATTAGCCACCCAAGTCAAACATAGGGTCATATGTACCCCTACTGTGACCCACCAATAATGGATGGAACACTAAAGCTGAGTTTATCCCAGTATGGTCAGAGTCCGCCACTGAGAAAAGTTTTTTTGAAAACTGTGGAAATAAAACCCAAACAAACCAAGGCTGAGAGCTTCAAATCTCTTTCTCTCTCTCTCTCTCTTTCTCTCTCTCTTTCTTCCTCTCTCTCTCTCTCTCTTTCTTTCTCCCTCTCTCTCTCTCTCTTTTTATAACACAAAACCTACATATTCTCCTATGGTTACTAACACCTGAGATAATTTAATTTAACTCTTTTTATATCTTATAACCTCTTTCCCTCTCCTGTATAAAAATGGTCAGTCCTTGTAGAAATTGCTGTGAGAACTAAAATTTAGGTTTTTTCCTTCTGTTTTTCAACAGAGGGAGCTCTAAAGAAGCTTATCTTTCCATTGAAAGAGTAAACAGACTGCATCTTCAAAAGTGCTTGAGGAAACAGCAACTCCAACGTGCATGCCTTTATGATCATGTTTCTAAGTGAACTCAGGCCAGCCTTGAATTCTCTAACAAGAGAGAGTTTTCACTGATTGCTGTATCGAGGCTGGTCTGTAGCTTTTCCTTGCTCGGCAAGAGTCACTCTGGAAAACTCATCTTACAGACCTTCCTCCCTGGGGCCACCCGGGGGCTCTGCTCCTGCTGCCCCAGGGAGCGGGGTGCTCTGTGTTAAAGAGATTTACAGAGAGCAGGTACATCAGGGTGGGTGTTTTCCTAGGGGTGAGTGCTGGACTCGCAGCTCTAATGGAAAGGTTAATTCACACGGACTGGTTAGAAACCACACCCTGTGAGGCTGGCAGGGCCCAGGGTACCTGTCCCCGTGACCTTGGTGATGGTGATGCTCAGGTGTTCCGTGTGCAAGAGCAGACCCATGGGGTGGTTACGGAGCCAGCTGGAATGTGGGGTCACTGTCACTGGGGCTCTGAATGCCTCATGCAGCCATGTGCTCCCCTGAGTACAAAATGCACACCAAAGGGCCTTCAGACTTTAAAGATAAAAAAGGTATTAGGAGCCAGGCTGGTACTGAGTGAGTAAGTGTGTGTGCAGAGTTTGGGGCTGCTTTTATCTAAGCCATCTGTTGACAATATATACTTAATATCTGGCAGGGACCTATGGAGTTTTTAAACTGTGTTTGTATATACAGTACCTGGAAACACAAGGCCAAGTTCTTCCAAAAATCATTTTGATTTACATTTTTGGGAGGAAAAAGGCATACCATTGTAAAAAACAGGGTTTGTACTGTTACAATGCAGATATACATTTGGCTGTGTTATTAATGCTTTTACAAAGGGTTCCTTTTACCAAACATACAGGAAAATAAATCTGAGAAAAATGACAAATGCCATCCAGCCTTGCTGCAGCTTCAACTTTTAGCAGCAGCAGGGTGTGGTTTATGGACTCGCTATACCTTGTTCTCATAAGATCATCTTTGCTCTTGTCCTTGAACCAAAGCTTTTTATTAAAAATCACATATTCATTGTCTTTCAGAGACTGTTGTACTAAAAAGAAATTACTCTGTTTCTAAAAAATGAAAACCTAAAAACCCCCTGCTCCTTCCCCAGCGGACACATACTCTTTAAAGTAAAAAGGGGCAGCAATCTGTGCATCCTGCTGACATACTAGAAATTATGTTCATACTAGAAATCTTTCTCGGTAGTAAAATGACAAAGACTAAATACTAAATTTTTTGTTCTTGTAAGTCTTCACCTCTGGGTTAGTGTGATGCTTATTTTCTGGTTTTCTTTAGTCAGCCAGCTCCTGACATGGCTAACATTGATGGTAGATGTTTGTCGGCTGGGAGGTGGCCATACATCAACATAAAAGATTTCAGATGTGACCAATTTAGCTTTCTGTTTTTGCTCTCTACAATTCTCTAGCATTTTAAAATACAGTCTGCTTGGTATATTGAATCATATGATTAAGGAATGCAAACTCCTATACTATTCCACTGAATTGGAGTGCTCCCCCCCACAATGGTGACTGTAGAAGGCTCTTATTGTTCTCTCCAAGTCAGGCTCTATGCAAGCAAAGGTCAGGCTGCAGACATAACTGTATGAACAAAAACACTTGCTAGTAGAGGTTGTTTTGCTTGTAAACTGATACAAGGTAGGTTGGTTTAAAAGCAAACAAACAGTATTTTTTTACTCGGGACAGACTGCATGTATTCTTAGATGTTTGGTTCGCTGTACATGCAAACTGCAGGAATGAGGCTTGTTTTGGAAGGAGGTATTTCATGAGTGCCTGCTTGGAAGTTTCAGGAGTGTGTGTACTTGTGCAGCAGCAGCTCCGGAGCTGTGCTGAACCTGACACCTCACGGGGCGGAAACAGCAGGAAGGCTCTCTGTGATCCTTATCTGGCTGGCTGTAATTATGAAAGCTTAGTGTGAGAGAAAACTTGTATCACCGCTGCTGGAGCGCTGTGGAAATTGTCTTAAGTAATTCAATACGTTTTGTCCTTAAGATCTTGGTGGGCTCTTTAGTTCTCATGCACAATCAAAAACCCCCAAAGTGTTGCTGAAAGAGAGGCTCTAGTTAAACAACATAAAATGTGCATTGCAAGCGGGGCAATGTCTGCCACCAGCACAAACAGTTCAGAAAAGAGCAAGTCCTGGCCCGGGAACCCTTGTCCAGGCAGGAGGAGAAAATGTCAATGAGAGAAGTGGGGTCAGGGCAGAAGGGGCACCACAGTCTCTCGTGCCACCCTCATCCTCTGCCCTGCTTGCAGGAGAGCTCTGACTGCAAGGTGTACTGATGGGGTAACTTAAAAGACTCCCCAGTTTATCCTGAGGAAAGGCTTAGCCAGGAGAGGTTTTCTGACTGCCAGCTAATAAGTTGTTGACTGTGACACGACATCCGCTACATATTTTTAATTCACTCCTTTACTGTGCTCAACTGAGTTTCAGTTTAATAATACAGAGGGGCTAAGGAAAGAACAGCAGTACGGAACCTTTAAAGAGGGAATAATTTGAAATAGATCTAGACACGTCAGTCTGACTATGAAAACTGGTCTTTGTCGTGGAGCAGTGCACTCCCTATACAGTCATTTGTATAATTTATAGTAACTATTCAGTTCTCATAGCCACAAGACTATCAGCACTCTTTCAGACAATATTTTTGAAAACACATAATACTAAATCCCAGTTGTCAAGAAATCTCTTCTTTTAACTTTTAAAACTATTTCTTTTCAAGACCACAACAATGTAAAGCTTTACAGAAATGTCAGGTTTGAACAAAGTCCGTGTTCTTTGAACAAAAAAACTCCTTCAATACTAGAAAATAGGAGTAGGCAGAACTATCTTCCAAGTAGCGTGTTTCAAATTTCAATTTGCTGCCAAGGGCAAGTGGAGATGCAAGGCTGGTGCTTGTCCCCTGGTTCTGGCTGGTTTGCATCACCTGAGAGCTGCCTTGCTCTCTCACAGCTGTGCTCAGCCAGTGCCAGCCTGGAGGAGACACCTCCCTCTGCCGAGTTAGCCCAACTCAAGAATAAATCGTGGCTTATTCTCCACGTTGCTTTTCTTCTAGAAGATGTTCGAGAGTATTCTTGTGCTATTTGTAAAAGTCAAGCATGTAACCACCAGCTTTCTCAGATACTGCCATGTTTTTGTGGAGCAGTGGCCCTTGCAAATGGCAATTAAACAGGAGAATTCAACTGAACTTTGCATATATGAACTACTGTAAAAAAAATTTAGGTGTTTGGGGTTGGGTTTTTTTGTTGTTTGTTTGTTTGTTTAAGTGAGGTTTATATTAAGAATATATCTTTCATATTTAAATATTAATGCTGTCTTTATTTTTTTTAAATGTTAGTAGGTAATCCTATTTATATTTGCCCATGATACCCGTGAACGTCAGTGGGCCAAATTCTTCTTTCACATTCATGTTTGTTGCACCCGTCACATTGCTTTCAAAAAATCAGCCAGTTGGTATGCAAGACAAATGCAAAAGCTATCCTGCTTGAAAATTTGAGAAGCAGAGTTCGTTTGAGGAGTACAGCTGAGGTGATGATGGGAGCAGGTGAGAAGGATGAGAGGGCTGTGGGACTCTGGGCTCCAGGAGGTGCATTTCAGGTGCTGAGTGTGGCAGGGTCAGCAACCTCTTCCCCATCCCCCAGCTGGGTTCAAGGGCAGCTCTGACAGGGGGCAGCTGTGTAACCGTGGGTCAGCCTGGTGTGAAAAAAAGCTATGAGAAGGCTTGTTGGGGCCTCTCTCCCTTTAGGAGTCCCACCTGAACTCCGTTCCTTGCCTGAGTTACACTGTGTGTGTGCGCATGTGCCTGGCTGAGCCTGACCTTGGCTCGGCTTCCTGGCCTGAGCTTGGCCCTGCCGCATCACTGCAGACTTGTCTGGTGAGTGCAGGACTGAGGCTGACCCCAGGTAATGCCACCGGACCCGCTCTGCCTGCTCAGAGGCTGTGGGACTGTGTTGCTTGTTTGGGAGGTCCCTGCCTGCCTTGTTTTGCCCCTGGCCCCCTACTTGTCTCCCTGGCCAGAGGTCTTGCTGCTTCCAGGTATGTGTTGGGGATTTTTCCCCCCACTTTGTCAAGAAAAAATTGCTGTCTGGTTGGTCTGACTGTGAGAATGAATGTGTTTGCCTGGGAGGATGGACTTGTGGAAATATGAGAGTGGGATTATTCTGATGTGGTATTGATTTGGTCATTAAAGAAATTAATTGTACTGATCTGTGTTCACAAATGGTGCTTTTGGTCAGAAGGGTAAGTAGTACGTGTTTCGGTGATGTTAAAAAATAAAAAGAAGGCATGGAGTTATTGGTTACACTGTGAATTCTACAGACAAGAGGCTCGATCTAACGATCTAAGAGAAGGAAGCTATATCAGATACTATAATTTTTGTTGATTTAGTGGGTTGAAAATTCAGAGCTGTAAAGGGACATGGTAAATGTTTCTACTGTGGGTTTCCTAGCTGAGAAATTTTACACTGCTTAGGTTGCTTTCCATGATGCGTAGAGCGAGTCATCCTCAGCTGTGCAAGTCAATGAGCTAATGTTGCCTGTGCCCATGGGAGGCCTTAACCAGGTTCATGTGTGCAAAGTATCCAATTTTAAGAAGAATAAGAAAATATTAACATGGTAATGAGAATTTAGTGTAAATCCAAACATAATTTGTTAAATCTTGGGGAATAACATAGTGCTTACTGTCCCTAAAATAAAGCTCATGACCAGATAGCAGGTAAGTAATTCTTTCATAAGAAGGAATCCTGAAATGAAAGAGTACTTTGATGGTAAAAACCCTCACACTTTGGGACAAAGCTCTTTCTCTGGCTCGCGGCTTGTGGTAGCTTTGTTGGCAGAGTAGTGTAGAGGAAGAACGAATTCCCTGCTGCGTGCCAGGCTGAAGCCTGGCAGAGCTGCTCTGTGCTGCCCTGGAGGGCTGCCCGCTGCCGAGGGGGACAGGGGCAGTGTTCTCCTCACCCTCAGTCCCGGGTGCAGGCTCCCAGGTCCCACCTCATTTACCAGCTGAGCCTTTCTTGAAGAAAATGCTGCTCCCGCTCTGCTTGGCATTCCCCCTTCCCGGCTGGCCCAGAGCCACTCTTGCCCACCTGCCCTCCCCTGCTGGAGACCCTTTCTCCAAGACTGCTCCGGTGCTCTCTGATGACTCCTCTGCTCTCTCCCTGCAGCTCTGAGGGTTTGAGTCGGGGACGAAACTAGGGGAGGAGTTTGAGAACCTCTCAGGTGCTGCTGTTCCACACCACCGGTTGTGGCCATGGGGCCAGCCTGGGTGCAGCCTCGCCCTGCAGTGGCTGGGCCTGTCCTGAGGAAACCCTCTTCTCCTGCCGATGGGAATCCCAGCACAAAGGGACAGCTACAGGAGCTAAGGAAATAGCTCCAGTATGCAGAACAATGAATAATAATAGGTCTACTGTATTGGTGGTTGCTCTTAATTTTCAGCTTTGACAGGTCGTTATTAAAGGACCAGACATGTTTTAGAAATGGTGAGTGTAAACATTACTTCATCTCTTTGCTATGAGTACTCGGTGGAGCTCTGCTCTCTCTTCTTTTTATATTTTCTTCTTCCTTAAGAAAAGAGGAATGTTTTCCCTTTGTGAATAGGTGTAAAGTACTAGCTTGTGCCAAGATGCCTGGTATTTGGCCTCCTCACATGCTTGCAGGACACAGGCTGAATGTAAAACAGGAGAAGTGTAGAGGGTTGGGACAATGGATATTGGGGAGTAATTGAAAGATTAAAAAGAAATCTCAGACATTGCAGGGAGACAAAAATTATAATGAAAGTAAAAGGAAGGAATAAGGGCAAAACTTTGCAGGGCCAAAGCAGCATTCTTTTTTTTTTTTTTTTAATTTGAGGGACAAACACAGTCATGCAGCTTTTCTTTGTTTCTTGGCATTTATGTACTTTTACTATAACAGGAGCACTGCGGTGCAGTTTTTTGGTAAGAACCTAGGTTAAGATAAAAATCTATAGTTCTACTGTACTCTTGTTCAATTCTGTGCAGGCAGAGTGATGGAGAGAAAAAGGTAATGACACCCAAAATGTTTCCCATCCTTCTGTATGAATCTCCTCTCTTCTGTACGAATTATTGTTTGAAACACAGAGAAACCCAGAGAACCGTTTTCTAAAGAGCTCAGACTTGAGGCCAGTTTGAAACTTCACATTAAGCAACAAAAGTGAACAAAATCTCCTCCTCCTTGCAGCTTAGTTGAGTACACGGAGGTTGCAGTCTGCCCGTTGCCCTGCGATGTGCGGGCTCCTCGAGCAGGCGGCACAGCCGCTGCCCGGCAGCCTGGCGGGTCCGTGGGGCAGGAGCCGCTCCGTGCCCCGCTGCGGATCAGAGCACTTCGAGCCTTGCTCTGGAGCGGCTTGAATCCACCCGCCTTGGTTTGCTCGGTGGAAGGGTGCCTGAGGAGTCAGAGGTGATACCGGCCCCACTGGTTCTTCCTTCCCGCAGAAAATGGTGCGGGTTTGGCCGCACCGCTGCTCCCAGCGTGCCCGGCGCTCCCCGGGCTCCTGCTGCAGGCTGGGGAAGGCCAGCCCAGCGGCCGAAATGGTTAAAATACTCAGAACCTGACAAAGACTGGAGGCAGGGAATTCATCCATCCACAGAGCAAGCACTGATGTTGAGGGACCTTTGTCCACCTCTGACACTACAAATGTACTGTGAAATAAATTTAGGTGATTTTACCATTTCCTAAATAGAAAAACCTTTTCAGAATTCTTGAATTCTGTAATAATTTCTTAATAGAATTTTCCCCCCACAAATGAGCATCTCCACTCTGCAGGAGAATAAATCATCTTCAGAAGAATATAACTTTAGAAACACAAATTATTGTTTGGAATACCTCAGTCTAAAAGATCTCTTTCTATTATTGAACACTTTATTACTCTTTAGAAAGAATGAATATGTCGTATCAGGTTCTGTCACGACTCAATAGACTTCACAGGTATTTAAAACAACAATTACTACTAATATAAACAAATAAATATACTCCCAAGTATATCTGAACAAGACTTAATGTTTACATTTTATTTTGCATGAAAATTCTTGAACTTCTAAAACCTCAGGAGTTTTTCCCAGGGTAACTGTATACCTAACCTTAGAACCTAAAAGAAGTAATTATTTAAACTACTGTAACGTAATACATGTTGTACTGTACCACTGACACTTACTGTTGTATTATGTTTTTCCTGTAACACAGAAATCCCAAATTTTCACTCAAAACCTTTGTAGGACCCTGGAAAATAATTTGTATTTCCTACTGAAAGCAACCATCAAGATTTTACTTACAAAATAGAAACTCTAGTTTTATGTAGCGACATTAATAAGTACAATAAAAACATTTTAAAGAGAAATTCCTGCCTTGTATGTAGGCTTAGAGAAGCCTCGGAGAAGACCTTATTGTGACCTTGCAATACTTGAAGGGGACTTATAAGAAAGATGGGAACAGACATTTTAGAGGATCTGGGGTGAGTGGACAAGGAGTAATTGTTTTAAACTAAAATAGGGTCACTTCAGCCTAGATATAAGGCAGAAATTTTTCATGAGGAAGGGGATGAAGCAGCAGAACAGATTGCCTGGGGAGGGGGTGGATGCCCCACCTCTGGAACCATTGAAGGTGAGGTTGGAGAGGGCTCTGAGAAGCCTGAACTCGTTGAAGATGTTCCTGCTCATTGAAGGAGGGTTGGACTCGATGACCTTTAGAGGTCCCTTCCAAACCGTTCTGTGATTCTAAGAATTATTTTTGGAAATTGGGATGAGTTTCCCAAAAGAATTACACTCTTATTTTGAGTTTCCCAAAAGCTCTACACCCTTATATTTCCCAAAAGACCTACACCTTTATATTTTATTTTATTATCTACACCACATTCATATATGAGTATTTGGTTGACCAAGGAATCAGCCTCTTGGGGATAGAAAATAAGGACTGGCTGGTGTCCAGGTGTCACTGAGATTTTTTTATTTTTAAAAATCAGTCACTAATGGGATGCAGACCAGGACACACATTCACGCTCATGAAGATTTATGAGGCTGCTGCTGTTCTCATTTCATTAACCGTGCTAGGGGCCAGTCACATGCTCTGAGCCAGGTGAGGCAGGGGCTGAGCGTTTGGGCAATATCCACCCCTCCCAAGGGCAGGAAGGTGGATGAGGGGGGGAACGAGGCGTTTTCAGGAAGCGTTTCACCAGCATGGTCCAGTTCAGAGCAGCTGCCTCCAGCCTCACATGCACTGACACACTGCCTGCCCTCCCTGTGCAGGGAAGCACCACCACATTGACATCTGCTGGTGAGAATGTCCTAGAAACAATTTTTTCAGAGGTCTGCTACTCTGGCCGAGATCTATCATTTTTCAGAAGATGACTCAGAAAGGCCCAGCTTGGTTATGGAGGGCTGACACGGCGTCAGGAAGTGGAGTCACGGCTCGCTGCCTGGATAGAATTCTTTGAAGATATTGCTGCTCAGGAGATGTGAGGGACAAACTACAAAGACACGACCTGATGCTTGCCAAAGTGTGGCTGAAAATGGTGTTGTGCTTGATCTGCGTGTCAAGCCTCTGCCCTTTGTAAATGCCTCTTTTAAAGTTACGTGTGTAACCCTGCATTTACACAGTAGCCACAGCCGGTGTTGTGAGCATCACTGATGAGGTCTCATAACAATTACTTACATGGTGTGCCAAGAGCAAGTTTTTTCAGATTAATAGTGACAAATACTGCCAGGAAATTGGGCCTGATAGCAGAGTATGGAATTGCAACAGTAAATAGTCGTTTGAAAACTTCACACAGTAGAAATAATTAAAATTCCTTTTCATATTTATATCAACAATAAAGGAATTCAAGGACAAGAACGAGAGATTAAAATACTGTTTGGAAGAATGGATGTCCCATGGCATGTCTGAGTAAACAGATCAGCTTCAGGTTGTTATCAGGAAGAGTTGGAACTGGAGAATCTGAAACCTTCCTCCTCCGTGGAGGAGCAACTGCTGCAACTTCACATTCTGCAGATGCAAAGGGGGTCAGGCCCCAGGGGCAGCACCAGCCATGTGTGCTGGCCCTGTTGCAGTCTTGCAGACCTGAGTAATTTTACCTGGGAGCTTGAGGTGATTCTTTTTCATATCAACTTCCACCCTTACTGTCGCTGGAGGCTGAAGAACAGCCCACTGAGTCCAGGAGGAGGAGCCAATATCCCTCCTCTGCTTCCCACAAGACTTGTTTCTAATTTCCCAGCTTCACACATCTAGCGAACCTGGACCAAGTTTCAGTGCCTGGTGCACAGTAGGTCCTTTGCTGTTTACCAGGAAAAGAGGAAATGGGACCCCCAGTAGCCCTTTGTGCCAATTCTGGCATCTTTGTGAATATGGTATTTACTGTCAAGGTTGAGCAGTTTTAGCCAGATGGCAAATTTGGGGAATACCAGCGTGCAGAACAGCTTGTGGCCTTAAGATGTCCTTGTGTCCATGATGGAATGAGCTATGGGGAGCCACGTGAGGGTTCAGGACCTCGAGAGCTCTAGAACTAGCAACGGAGACTGCTGGCAGATGGACCAACCAAAATGTGTGTTTTCTCCAGAAAAAAACCATGGAAACCTCTAGCATATGATAATGGGAGAGGGGAAGGAGTTAAATTAATGAAGCTGACTCATCATCACATCAGAAGAGAGAAAAAAATGGTGGAGAAAATGAGGATAGGGATCTAAATTTCAGGTTTTCACTTGCCAATTCCATTTACACAGACTAGACACCTCCTTTACAACTGTGGGTTTGATAAGGTCTAACACAGATGTTTCGTTGGGAGTTTTTTCAGACTTCCACGGCATTAATAAGGTTTTTCCTAAGGAAATCATGCCAGAGAGAGGATTTTTGACATTGCTTTATCAGTCCCCTTATAACTTCTGAATTTTGGGCCAACTTCTAACCAAATTTGGTTGTTCTTAAAAGTGATATGAAAATAGCTGTGGAGAAAGAGGAAAGAACATTAACTTCTTCTGAGGGAAAAACTGTATTCATTAGAGAATCCTCTGAGGACTTCAATCTTGGGACATAAAATCTATGAGAAATAGTATTTTATTTTGCTTCTCAAAGAACTATTTGTCTTACCATCTTAACAAGATCTTTAAAAAGTTGCATTTAAAGAGAACTCTTTCTCTCATTTTGAGGCTATTAATCCCTTGTGCTACAAATGTTTATGTGCAAGACTAGTCTTGGCAGATCATTAGGCTTTAAAGCTATTCCCCATTAAGCCTGTGTATAAATACTTGCAATATCAGGTCTTTGCTGAAACTAAATAAATGCTAAAAAGAGCTTTTTACTGTGGCTGGAATGAAATGTCTTCAGTGATGGCGTATCATGCCCCCCAAGTTTTGGGGTTTTTAATGAAAGGAAAAATGGTAACGTTCAGCTTGCTCACCATACAGAGATCTGAAGGGATATCCTTTGTTAGGAGACTTACTGACCCTCTGCTCCAGCATAGTATAGCTGGGAAAAACAAACTCTGGATAAATTAGATAAAGAAATTTGATTTTATGAATTATGGTGGTAGAAAAATGCCTCCAAAGTGCAACTCTGTTTACATAGTTTAAAAAAATTGATAAATGTTCTATGGCTATTTACACAAGGGAATGGAAGCTGAATCAAATGTTAAAAAAACCCGAAAAACAACACAGTTTCTCTTGATTATTTAGAAAATATGAAAAAATACCACACTGATGTCAGACTGGCACTGTTTTTCAAGATTTAAAATTAGCATTGAACAGTCTGTTCTGGGAGCCCATGGTTTTGGTACATTTTTTTTCCACCACAGTCAGCCTGGATTGACTGCTCTGCCCTCCTTGCTTCAAGTACTGTGGCTGCTCAGTCAGGAATGCAAAACTACAACGAACAACAGGGAGGAGGAATTATTAGGATTGTTTACAAATTTCGATTTGCATGAGGGAGCGGAGATGTTGACAGTTATACTTTGAGAATCAAGCTACCGCAGCTGGATAAACACGTACTGGATATCTCAAGGCCTCGCTTTCTCCCACTCCCATGGCAGAGAATGAACCAAATGCAAGTCCAAGCTAATCTGAAAAATAATAGAACAGCTTTCAACAAAACCTATTTATCTGTGAGGTCAAAAAGCCTCGGCCTAGTTACACTCCTAGACAGGCTCTACTTGACAACATGGTCATACTGTCTCAGGGGCTGGGAGCTGTAGTGTTACAGACCACCCAGAATTATTGCTCCCACAAGGCAATGATAATGGTGCTATGATTTCACTGCCTGCAGACCTGAACTAACATTTAATAGCTTGGGTAGCCATGGGAAACCTACTGCATTGTTGTGTTTTATGGATCACTTTTCCTGGGTACTTCTTAGGCACCGATACAACTATGTTTGTAGATTGGAAAAGTAAAGAAGGGTCGTAAGAAAAGAAGTGAATAAACAAATTGGTATTGGAGTGCAGAGCTTCAGCAAAGGTAGCTGTCATTAATGGACAGGTTTTATCTTCTTGGGCTTTGGTGTGTTTGACACACCAGAATTCAGTCAAACTCCTTATAGAAGTAGAATACCTGATGGTTTTTATGGTAAAAATATAACAGTGTATTCTCTGGAATGAAAATGTGAGTGAATCCCAAATGCAAAGGGCTCCCAGTTTTCTGAATCTGTAGACAAACCTTCTGGGGCCTTTGGGTGCATCAGCAATGTAGGTATGAGTGCAGGCTACAGGAAATATGCACTTGTGAAAGCTGTACTGGCCTTGTGTTGAGAGAAGTTTGTAGAAATAAATTCCCATAAATCTGTTCCAATTGCTGAATGATCTTTGAGTTGATGGACCATTCCCTCTGTAGGTCTGTTTGAAAGAAAACAGCAAAAACAAAACAAACCCAAACACAAACCCCAAACAAACTTGAGAATGTTTGTGTAGAGGTTGGGTTTCTATTCTTGCTTCCTCTGAAGTCAAAAGAAATTCTGCCATAGGTTTGAATGGGAGCAGATTTGGCTTAAGAAAGGAGCAGTTTTCATGGGAAAATATTTGTACACATGGAGATCTGTTTGTGTAAGTGCTGATTTGCATATTCAAGTGCCTATTTGCATAAAGAAGTTTATTTGGGCCCAGCTGTTCGTAAACACTGCAAGGTGCATGTAAGACTCCTTTTCTCTATTACTGTTTGGAAAAGTCTGTTACCATCCAGCTGGAGCTGCAAAGTAACACGATCTCTTTTGCCTTTTTCTTCTTGCCCTCCGAGCTGCCTCACATCCCAAATCCGATAAGATATCTGTGAATTATGGAAACTATCCTGTTGATTTCCAGGTAAATCTTTCGTATCTACAAATAGCTTTTTGTTACAGTCATGCAGGCGGGAGTAATGTTACCTAGTAGGTTGAGATGAATCTTTTTATATCATGTTCCACTCTGGGTAATTAATAGCACCTACTTCAATCAACATGCTTTCTCTTTTTGTGGGTTGTTGTGTTGGGTTTTGGGTATTCAGATGGTTATGGTTGATGTTTGGGATTTTTTTTTAGTGCATTAGGATGTAGTGACTCACATCTGTATGTTTGTGGTGGGTTTTGAGTGAGTGTTTTGTTTGTTTCATTGGACACATTTTCGATTCTGAATACTGAAGTCACGCCTAGCACCAAATGGGAATGGTGCCATCATTGTCTTCCCAAGAAGCTCCCAGATTTGTGACTGCAGTTCTACTCTCTGAATTGTAATTTAGCATTAGCACAAACACTGCCATAAATATCAGACTGAACTGAATTCCCGGTGGGTCCTCCATGGCCACACCTGGTGTTGTGATCCCCAGTGTGTGAGCACTTCCTTTAAAATCTGCTTCCCAGTGATGATTAGCTCTGGTGTTGGGGAAAGCGCACAGGGAGGAGGAAGAGGAGGCAGGAAGTGCTCTGATGTTTCCCTCCCAGCTCCTTCAAGTGACTTTGATCCCAAGTAGTCTCAGAATTCAAAGCCCTTCACAATCCTCAGTGGTTATAAAGATGAATATTGGACATCATACAGTTTTTAATTTGAACTAATCTCTTAGAAAAAGAGAATGTTAGCTGCAGATTGTCAATAACGCTTCTATATGGCTAGAAATGTTTAATTTCCATCAGGATACTGGGCACTAAAGCTGACTTTTCACAGTCTGTGATCTACTTTGAATGCTGCAGCTCATTTACTATTTTTTTGCATATAAACCTTATCATGGATTCAGAGTTTTTTGTGTGATTTTCTTTTTTGAATATATCATATTAGTCATAGATTTCTTTGGGGTTGGGGTTTTTTATCCTCCTTGTTTTGTAAACCACAGAGAAATGTCCCACTCCTTGTGTTGTTGTTAATTCCTTGAGCAGCGTGCCAGAAGAATGTGGTGTCACAGAAACATCTCTTCCCATCTGAGCAGATGGATTCCACGGCCAGGGGTGTGTGGGTTTGGTGTGCTGTTCTCGGCAGCCTGACTCATGCAGCCCAGGAACAGGGCTCTTCTGCAGCACTAATTTGGCAGCATGTGGCCCTCATACAATCGATACAAACTGGAATAAACTTGTGCTGTTCTTCCAAAGATGGATAGTTTGGGCTGTGATGCACTCCTTGGTCTGATCTTCAGAGAGAACTGTGAAGTCTTTCCCTGTTTCTTTTTCTGGATGAAGAAGTTTTTGTGTTGAAGAAAGACCCAGACACTTGGTCTTGTCTGAAAACTGGCCCCAGTGCTTTCGTTTGAGATAGTGCAGGATGGGATATGTGGCATCTACCCCCAGTGATGTGATCCTGCAGTATCAGACAGGGCATCACCTCCAGTTTCTGTTCTTTGTCACCTCCCCATCTCAGCCAAGTCCTGGGTGAAGTGTCCCTCTCTGCTCTCCTGGGCACATCCGCTGGCTGGAGGCACCCCAAACATCCCCCCTTTCCCATGAACTCTGTAGGTCCAACCTCGACACCTTCACCACACAGCTGAGTCTCCCTGAGCAGTTTGGGAATGGTCAGTACAGCTGAATCCAGCAAACCACCCGTGACTCATTCTCTGTGTGTTGTATTACTTGTTTTGATGGGTTGCTTGGAAAGCCTTAAGAAGTTTGCATGTTTTCCAACTATCTGGTATTGCCCTGGATGTGGGTATTCTCTTCTAAGGGGAGAGACTGAGCTGCCCATGCCCCAAAACACCAAGAAAATGTCCCTGGCTGAGATCTCCCAGTAATCTGAGCGCAGCGTTTGCTCAGAGTGCAGCGCTAGTGCTGCATGTCCTGAGATCTGAAACAAACCCTGTCCTGGAAAGGCTATTAAAAACACTCCAAGGTGTGAGAGGAATTAAATCATTACTGGGGAAGAAAATCCCTTTTTGTTTTCTCTGGATCAGCCTAGGTTTTATCACCATTTTCCCCGATTTTAGAATGGGGCACAACTGGTAGAAAAGGCAGTTGTTCCATGGGAAATACCCATTTTGAACTTGCAAAAAGATGTGTATTTGTGATCCTAGGAAAGTCTTTGATAAATTCAGTCAATTTTTTGGGAAGATTACTGTATTCTTCTTTCACTGACTGAGGACTATGTTTGATGCTTTCAAAGGCTCTCTATCACTTTGTTGAAAGCTCCAAGTCTGTTTTTCACCTAAGAGTTACTCAGGTAGATTTTCATGGTTCAAGTTCACTACTGAGAGAAGAATCCTGTGCATGCCTTGAACATCAGCAAGGACTCAGCTGAGTCCCCCTTGCACATGAAGGTTCCCACCCCTGGAAGAGCAGCTTATTTGCCTCACATCTCGAGGCCATACAAACACAATGTGTTCAAGTTTTGGCTTTGTTTATTTGTTTGGTTGGTTTTTTTTCTAACGGGGATGATAGAGCCCTTCATTACAATTATCTGCTCCTGCTGTTGATTCCCCATTTATCAAAGCAGTCCCTGGCTCTTCCCTTGGAGATGAATCTCACCCCTGTGGCAGCAGAAGCTGATGAGCTTTGAAGGGGCAGAGGGAGTCTCTGTGCAGTCACTGCAAACAATGCAATGCTGGCCGAGAAGCATGTGCTGATGTGTGACAGCACATGGTAATGCAGCACACACGTGTGGTGACCTCTGCTTTTTGAGAAGCATCAGCTCGTGTCCAAGGAAGGGAATGTGCTGCCCTGCTCAGGTATTCAAGTACTCAAGGACAGTAAAGTCCTAACCGTAGGTCCTCAGGGGATATTGTACTTCTGCCAGACACCCAAGCATGGACATTGGCCCTTTTTAATGTTCTAGAACATGAGTTTTGATTTAAATGATATCTAGGATGTTAAATTAAACCACTGTGTAACTGTAACTACATGAAAGACTTCTTTAAAGAAAAGAAATAGATGCATCTACTCCTGTGAACTACTTTAGTGTTTTTCCCTCTGAAAACCAGGTTCTTCCTTGGGAAGGAGAGCTATTTTTATCTTCAGAAATCTGCTATTTATCTTGTAACCATAAGAGATGCAAGCATGGATCTCAGTTGACTTTCAAGTCACATGAAAGTGTCCAAAATATTTGCAGTGAAATGTTCCACTAGGAAACAGCTTTCAAAATTTCATCTAATGATGGAAAACAATCTGTCTTGCCAAAACTTTCCCTAAATGACTAACAGGATTTTAGTTTAAAAAGTCTATTTCCTACTTAGTAGCGGAACAGCTGCATTTGGAATGCAAGGTGTTTTCAGATTTTGCCATGTGGGAAATGTGTATTCAAACACTCCTGCAGTAAATGTAACTGTTTGTTATGCTTCTCTATTTGCCAAATGTAATATTATTTCTCTACTAATATTTGTCTGTTGGTGGTTTTGTTGTTTCTTCTCAGTTATATCAATACCTGAGAAATGGCCACATAAACGTGAAATTTGAAATTTGATGCAAGATAATAATATCATCTTAAGAAGTATATTTTTGAAAGCATGAGAATGTGTGTCTCTGTGTGTTTGTCAGCTTTTTAAACACAATTTGATTTTTTTCTCCTGAATAAAAGTATAAATTGTACTAAATACCTGGTGGGTCTGTGTCAGGCACTGTCCCTCGTGCAAGGAGTACACTTGCAAGGACGTTACTGATCCAAGGCTGCTTCTAGTTAATTTTAATATACATGGTAAAAGGCTCTTCCTAACTTTAAAACTAAGATTTTTGCCCCAGTTTTGCTTGTACATGTGGATTTTATCTAGTGATTCTCTGTGACCAGCAACACAGAAATTTTCTAGTCTCCTAAGTATTATAAATATTCTGTCTGTGCTTTTGTATCCAAGACAATAACTTTTCACACAGCACAATTCAAAGTGATGTGACCACAGGGAATAAGGAGAGGAGATAAATGCTAAGATTAGAGATTGTCAGACTATTTGGGGCTGAAAAAAATGTAATCGAAATGCATCATTTTACTGGAGCATCTCTGGGACCAGGAGATGGAGGAGGAAATATTGGGAGAAGAAAGATTGCTTGCACTTGAGACATGGGAAAACAAGTGCCTGCTATGTCTGAGATAAATCACATTTTCAGTCCAGGTCTCTGGAATATGGCAAGAGAAATCTTGACTATGGGGATCCCACACCCCAGTGAAGTCTCCAGCATGGTCTCTTGTGTTTTTGATGGCCATTTCTGTTCGCTGAGAGGAATTGTGCCAAAACATCCATGTTTCTTTCCTTATGCAGAGTGGCACTAAGGAAAAAGAAAAAACGAGTGCAAGATACAGATCTTTCTGGTTGCCACAGAAGACTCCCCTTGTCCTTGATCTGTTCCAGTTAGGATTGAGTCAAGCTACTCATTAGGTCTGGAGCTGGCTTGTTCTTTGAGTGTGATTTCTGTGGGAGTTAACAGTGCTCAGCTGCTCTTTGGGACCTTCTAGCTGGAGTCACCTTGGTCATCCCTCTCTGTACCAGTGCATTTCTCTCCTGCAAGCCTCCTGTCTCCACCACTGGAAATGTTAAGAAAGAGGTTTTGTTCTGCTCTGCTGTCATTTTTGGGAAATGAGTGAGATTAGAATTACTGACCAGACTGGTTTCCAAAAGAGTGAATCTGAAGCCATGAAAGGAGCTAGAACTGAGGCAAGAAAAGCAGTAAGGAAAATAGATGTGAAATGATAGCACCAAATTTTGTACTGCAGAAAATTTTGTGATATTTGTCAACTATGTCTTGCCAGATGTTGTCAGCTGTCCTTAACTGAGCTAAAAAGTGGTGTGGGATGATAAAAAGAGTGTACCAGTAACTAATCATGACTAAAACCTGCCCCAGCTGAGCTCAGAAGTGCTTGCCCCAGGCACACTCTTTTTCATTTGGTTCACTGAGATGAATGACTTGTAATGTTCTTACATCGTACCTCCCTTGAGTAAATGCACGTCACCCAGCCAGTTTCAAGTCTTGATTACGGTTTTAAGTGGGGCAACATTATGTTTTTCTGGTGTTGAAAGCCAGCTTACAGGTTATTGTGGTGTCATTTGACTTCAGCAAGACACGGCTCTGAATCCTACCATTCAGGAATGGAGCAGCAGGGATGTGCTGGTGCCTAAGGCCAGCAGCCCTGTGGAAGCTCAGATCAAGGCTTTGTCAGATACAGAAACTTCATGAGAGTCTCACTTCTAACATTTGCTGATAATATGATAACTTTATTGATTTATACCAGAAATCCTTCCTCCTTAAGTATCAGCTGTGTGATTCCCACTTGTGGTTTGTGAGGGCTTTGCTAGTGGGGAAGGAAATCTTGACCTTGGTTAATCTTCATGCCAAGTTTGCTTGCAGTCCTTGTGCCCACTTGAATGGTTCCCTTTTAACCTCATCATTGTTCTCAAGGAGGTAATAAATGTCCAGTGCAAAATATCCTCTTGGTTATCTCACAAGCACTGGTGGGGATACTGCCATGGAAGGCACAGTCCTTGGTTGGAATTCTGTTGGGAAAAGCCACAGAGACCTTGTGCTGTAGTTCAATCCAATCAGAAGCCTTCCTTCAGTTATATCTATTAAGTAGAAGTTCTATGTTAGAGTTGGATTTACATAAGTAGTAAATATTATACATTTGCCCACCCAGAGTTGTATTTTCTCCCTCTCTACAGACATCTGTTTCTAAATCTTACCTGGTGTCCATCACCACAGAGTCAATCAGCATACAGACAGCAACGAAATTTTTCTTGTGATAGCACTGGGAGATAGATATTGCTGTTCCAGCTCCATAGGTGGGTTACTGGGGTTAAGCAAATTGCTCACAGACAGTGAGGGAAGGCAGGAGCAGACGTGTTGAGTATTGTCCCTGTACCCACTCCTCAGGCAGCGCTGCATGAGGGAGCTGCTCTCTGTTCAGCTGGCAGCAACCCACACTGCCTCCCTTCCAAACTTTGTGATAGCAGACTTGGAAACAAATGTCTCTTTGCTCTTTGAGCCCTACTCCTTCTGGAAATCTCAACTCTGGAAATTTGTTCTGCACAGAATTGGAGGGAGGCTCAGGTTTCAAAACGCAGTTCTCATCTTTGTTGTCATTTCATTGACTCTTCAGCACTGAGGTTTGGTGTTGGTTTGCTTTAGCTGTAAAAAGACTGCAGAGAATTCTTTTCAGTATGTGTGCAGGCCTGGGCAAAATGTCCTGCAACATTATGAGAGGTTTTAACTAAGAGAAAAAGTTCTTGCTGCTCTTTGTAGAAAACATAATACCAGTTCTTAGGAATGAAGCTATTCCATCTATTTAATTCCTTTCAGAATATCCACTTGATATGTTTATTTGTGGAGCTGCAGTGCTTTCTTGGTCCTGTGTATAAATCCTGCCCACCCGTTCTCTTTCCCGGTGTGACTGTGTGATCATGGTTGTAAGCTGTTGTTCAGCTCCTTAGGATGACTGCCGGTGTAACTACAAATGATGCAGTTCTCTGCTGATAAGAGGCCTGTTACCTGTGCTTTGCTTTGTTTGTGAGAGGTACATGTTTAGTGTTAGCTGGAAAACTCCCAGACCAACAGCCTTATTGCTGCCTGGATTCCACCAAGTCTCTGTTTTCAAAGTGGGAAATCAGGAGGACTAGATCCTGCAAGAATCTATTCATATAGTTGAAATTAGCAGTCAGGCTTCTGCTCAGAAATTATTTACCCACTGTCAAATACCTGCCAAGGGATGCTTTGATCCATGAACCGGATATCCTTGTGACCTTTGTGAAATTCCTCTCTATAACAATATTTTTCTTTAACTTCATAAAAACATCTGAAGTAGTTTCAATTTCTAGAGAGAGACTTCAGAAGATCGAGCATGCAGAAACAAATAAAAACCAGTATGGGAGGGGTATGTGTGTATTTGGAAATTACTGATAGTACCTTTCCATTTTTTCCTCTAGGATTTTCCACTCCATCACAGGGAACTGATTTATCTTGTGATGGGGCACACCAGTGATTCCTGCACAGGAAACCATGATGTGCACATATGTTCTGTGCCTGCACCCCTAGAGACAACCAGGAGATGGGGGAGAATTTTTCCCAGTGTTCTGCCAGATTGCCAGAAATGTCCCATTTCCAAAAAGTCAGAATACAAGCTTTTGCTGTTTTGGTAGTATTATCGTATTGCTGTGCTACAAGCAAAGCAAGAAAACACAGATGCATAGTTCAGGTCAGTGAAGGCTTGTGTATGGACAGAGAAGCTCTTCGGGATGGAAACACGGTTCAGCATTGCTGACCTTGCTGGTGAGGCCAGCTGTGGTGCTCCCTGGTTGCCCACAGGAAGGACAATATGAAAGGATCTGAAGGGAAGGGAAGAGGACTGGGGCTGGGGTGGGTCCTGTAAATGAGCCGTGATGGCAGTTGTCAGCAGGGAACTCAGGCAAAGCCAGGCGTGCAAGCAGCAGTGCTGCCCGCTCATCTGGCTCCCAGGGCTGAGCTCCTCCCGGGGACAGGCAGCGCGCTGCGAGAGGTGCAACAAGCTTCTTCACACCACACGTGTGTCAGGTTATCTTGGTCCCTTTCTCCTGCAGAGAGGAATCTGTGCTAGTGCGAGGCTGGTTTGGCTGGAGTGTGCATGGCAAAGTGGTAACCTGTCGCTGTTGGGGTGGACCCGACACACACGGACAGTGCCTCGGACAAGGGCAAAAAAGCGTTTATTCCAGGAAGCAGCCTCTTTTATACACTTTTGTATATTATCATTCGTGTTACATATTCATTGGCTGCTAAATGACTACGATAGATTCTATTATTTAACTACAATATACTACTATTGGTCACCTATAGCATAAGCATTCAAGCATTCAGTAAAATAACAGGTACAGATATGTTGCTGTTTTTCTCCTCCTATTGTTTAAATTCCTTACTTCTGTTGATGCTACATTCTCGCTGGTAAAAACTGATTATTTTTCTTCTCTTCGGGCTTTTCGCACGAATAGAAGCTAACCGTATCCAAATTAAGATCTGTGAAGCCTTCAGGCCAACTATTGGCCTCAACAGTAACAAACAAAATAGCCGGAAAATAAAGGAGGCAGGTACCTGAGCACAAATTCTTGAAACTCTTAAAACCTCACCTGGAGTCTGATTTAGCAACTAAAATCTTTTTACATTCAACTGACTTCTTGGGCCTGCAGTCAGTATAGTCATGGGCTATACTTTCAGGTATTTAAGCTGTAGCTATATAAGCCTCTAGGTATACATCTGAATTTCTTTTCCCATCCTTGTATCATTTCAGAGCTTGCGGTGATAGCAAAAAATGAATGTGGAAGAGGGGAGTGTTCCTTAGGTTTTATTTATTTATTTATTTATTTATTTGCTGCTCCTCATGAGCCCTATGAAACATTCACAACCATGGAAAGACTGCGTCAGTAATTGGTGGGAGAGGGAGAGGGGTGGGAAAAGAGGCCTTCTGATCTATTTTAGTCCTCCAAGATGGCAGAAAATACCCTAACAACTGCAAGAGTAATCCAGGAGAAGGACGTTTACTATTTCCCCCTTGTATGCCGCCACTGCTGCTCTGGAGATTTTAAAAGCCCCAAGTGGCTTGAAAGGTTGACATTGAGCAGGGAGACTCTCCCAGGCCCGTGGAAGTGAGTGAACGTTCTGGGGCAGCTGTTCCGTGTCACTGCTGTCACGCTGCTGTTGAGCTGGGGGCAGGAGCACGGGAGGGACGGTGCTGCACAGGGCTGCTCGCTGCCAGCCCTGCGGGGAGCCTCGCCTTCCTCTGGTGGGTCAGGAGAGTTTGACAAATACAAAGGGAATCCTTAGTAAGGCATTAATTCAGGACTCTGCTTGTTCCACACCGCGGTGCTCTGCTGTGGGACTGTTTTAGGCGTGGAGAGTTCTAAATGGCAAACTCCAAACCTCCTGCCTGTCTCCCGAACACCATCACCCCTGTGAGCTCTGCTGCTCAGGAGATGACTGTCAGGACTGGCTGCTTGGAAATGGTGATTGTTCTGCTTGCTTATGGCATGATTCATAGGCTTGAAGTTAAGCTGATACTTCAGAACTCTACTTGATATTTTTTTTTGGAGAAAGGGGGTTTTGGGGAAACTCAAAATATTCTGCTGTCTTGAGTTGATTGTCACTGTCTTTCATCGATAAGGTGCCATTTAAGACATCTTTGATAACTTAATTCTCTGTTTCATGGGTGTTATACACAAGCAAAGAGCAAGAAAACATACAGGCTTTCTCACTGGCAAATTTGCCTGAAGTTTAACAGGTTTGTTGGAAAAACAGGACATGAAAGGGGGGTTGCTGCTGTGCTACAGTCATGCCAAAGGGCTTTGCTGGAATGACATATATAAATGAAGATTTGAGAGGAATTTTACTCTTTGGGTTAGCGTTGCTGTTTCTTATTTTTCAGTACATTGTAGACTTAATCATGAAACAGACTAACTAATAGACTGTCTGACTCTTAATTTCAAGTGAAGAGCAGAATTGAAGGAACTTTTGTGGGTTTGGCCAAAAGGAACACTTGCCTTTAATGTTCAACATTAAAAATGACACTACAGGGAATTTTTTCATTTTTGTTGGTTTGAGGAACAAGGGAAGCTGAAAAAAAAGTCTCAAGCAAGTCAACAAAAAATAAAGTGACCATGGATTAAATTCACATTTTTATATGGCACAGGAAAGCTAACCTTCTAAAAACCATTTTTAAAACGTCTCTCCCATTCAAGGCAGAGCTGGATTTGTTGTGGTTATAGTTTATTGTACAACGTTATCTAGGAAACTGAGATTTGAGGGGATTTGTGAATGGGTTCCCATTGAAATAAGTGTTCCACATACATCAGAAAACACCACGGTTGCTCTGGGAGAGCTCTTGCAGGTGTCTCTCCCTGCTAACCAGCTGGACCAAGAGCACTGGTGCTGACACTTTCATTTAAACACCCTAAGATTTAATATTTCTTTGATGTCCTTCTGATCCTTTCTCTTGAGGAACTGAACGAAGTGAAACTGTTACTGTAAACACAGAAGACATTCAGTGATATTCCAAAGAGCACATTTTTGGCAGCAGTAAGCTTTTCCGGATAGCTGCCTGGGAATTTACAAATCTGTCACATCCAAATTCATTTTGTGAACCTTTCTCGAGGCTGCACCTGCCTCCCAGAGACAGGGGGAAGAGAGAGGCTGTAGATATGTTATCCGTTTGCTGATGCTTCGCTAGAGCTGAAAGGGAACAGCCACGTGTTATGGTCTGATTACAGCACCTTGGGTGGCGAAACGTCGTGCTGCTTGTGAGGGAGCACTGAGTGAGCCCGTTCTGCTTTCCGCTGTGTTCTCCCCAGCCCGGACTACAGGCATGCGGGTTTTCTTCCGAGTGAAACGTAACTTTCTCCGAGTTATTCTTGCTGAGAAGGGACAACAAATAGTCAAGTAGTGGAGACTGAGTCACCGAGTGGCAGAAAGATTCCTGGCTCTGCTGTTTTCATCCTGCACCGGAGCTGCCACTGGAATACAGAGGGCAGCAGCGAGTCGCGATCGTGCGGCATCGCAAGGGGCGGGACTGGGCGTGCAGGTAACACTGCAGGGACGTCTTTGGAAAGTCTGGAGTGCGAATTGAGCTAATTCATGTTCATGAAGCGCATGTTTGCTGGTCAAATGTGGGTCACAGTAACTCTTAACTGCAAAATTATCCAAGTGTTTGTCTATAAAACATGAAAGCTTCTTAATTTTAGGATTTGATAGATCGTCTGTTGTGCTGTTAGATTCAGGAATAGAAAGTGATATTAAAGCTTCCTAGTGTATTTTCAAAGTGAATTGATTATTGTTCCAGCTCAGCAGCTCTGGAAATGAACGGAAGTTCTTTTAAGAACAACCCAGACTTCTTGGTGTGTTCGTGTCGTTTGTGTCTGCAGGACAGTTCGGCCCCTGACCGCGGCGCTCCTGGCGCTCGCTGGGTGATGTGACTGTCACAGGAAGGCTGCAGCTCACGTGGTTTTAATGTTTCTCCTGTCCCAGGTACAACCAGTTCGACGTGAGCAGCCACTTACTGGTGGAACTGAGTGCTCTGAAATGGCAGAGGGGATCAAAAACCTCATTTCTTGCTAACAGCTTTTGGTCAGCTAGTGAAACAGAACCAGACTGGTGGAGTTTGGATTTAGATTTTCGGATGCAGATGCTTTATAACCCCTTTGGCTTCAGTCAGACCTACCAGAGAGGTATAGATCTGTGAGGAAGCAACTACTCGTGTTCTTCTCTTTCCCACAGTTTTGGGAGGGATCTCCTAACCCGCTGCGTCCCTACAGACTTTATTAAAAAACACATGGACATAGATATCTACATACATACAAACACAAATGTATTCTCTAAAACATAAATGCTTTCTAATTCTCTTTGAAGGCATCATTTCAAGGCTAGCAGTGACTTTTTACTAATTCTAATACCTGTTTTTAAACACCTGTTTCTCATGGGAATAGAATAGAGAAAGCCCAGAAAGACATTAAGGTAAGTCCTGAACAGTTCCAAATGTGATTTATGATGTAGCCTCATAGAGGCTAATGTGGATTTATGGATACAGGAGGCATCTGTACAAATGCAAGGCATTTCTTTACTAACAAAGAAGTAGTTATCTGCAAATAACTGTTGGGTTTTATTAGCTCTTCTCCCTTTTTCATGGCATGAACATTTTGCTAAAATAGTTTGAGGCAGCCTAAAGCTTCACCACAAGTATTGGCGACACTCTGTACAGTGCAATCTATCTTCACAGTAATGCATAACAATACATTTTGTTCCTTCTCCTGCTTGTTCCTGCTCATTCCTGTGCAAATCTCCTGATAAAAGCGTGGATTTATCTGGGAAGGTACCAAAATATATCTCTTTCACACCTAGCTAAATAATTTTTCACATGGCAGCTTTAAAAGCCTCTGGGCTTATCAGCGGAGAAAATGCTTGCAAACAGAGATTTAGTACTTAAATTAGTTCTATCAGCACTCCTTTTTTTTTTTTTTTTTTCTTTTTTTTTCTCTTTTTTTTCTTTTTTTTTCTTTTTTTTTTTTGTTGGCTGGGACTTGTTCTCACAGAACTTCAAGCTGGATTATTTGTGTTAAACTTCCTGACTGAATTCCGAGCAAGTCATCTTTCCCCACAACGCTGACCTTTAGTACGAGGCCAGTATAATTTTAATTTGTTTCAAGTTTCCCTTATAAGCAAGAGAACAAGAAACCATATCCCTCTAAGACCTGCTTAGCTAGCTGCATGGCAGAATATTTTCAAATTCTAAGGGGAAAAAACTCCAATAAAATTGGATTTTCCAAACTGGCATTCAAATGGCATGCATCCTGAGTGGGGTTAGCTCTACCATCTTCCAGGGAACTAGTCTAGAAGCTATGGAAAAACACAGACTTCAAAGAAAGGTTTAAGCAACTAACCTGATTTTAATCAGGGTTATGCCCTAGTGGAGGCATTGCAGGGCATATTCCAGACTTCTGCTGGCTGTTTCTGGCCGTGGTGGGGCAGAGGTGATGACTGGGGCTGTATTTTGCTGAATACATCAGGTGCCGGAGCTGCCCCAGTCTCCTGCTGGCACGAGCGTCTGTTCCCCCATGCGGTAAGCAGGACCCAGGTGATGGATCTGGCTGAATGCTAACCTTTTTTCCTGTCTTTCTTTTTTTCTTTGCTGGAAGAGTTTTAACCCAGATTGGTCCCTGATTTGCTCCACTGCACAGCTGCACGACTGCCTGTGCCACCCCATGGGAGCAGGTGAACGTAGGAGCAAGGGACTTGGAAGGAGCATGCTGTGCTTTCATTTTATAGCCATGATTAGATATGAGGACAGGAGGTCTTGGTCCTATCAGGGCAAGGAATTGCTGTGAAATTAGATGAGTTTGACTGAAGAAAATCTTGGTAGTTCCCTGTTAGGAAGAAAAGAGAGCAACGTGTTTGGTGAGACAGAGTTGGGAGGGCCAGCAGTGGGGTGGGTCAGCTTGGGTACCCTTGAAAATAAGCAGATCTGCTTGCTATTCAGCCTAACCCAGAGTACTGAGGAGACGTGCCACAGATAACAGCCACTGGAGAAGCCACAGTCATGTCGTTGGTGGGATGTCTTTCCTTGTGTTCATCGGGATAAAAGTGTGTTTCCCGTGTGCAGTTCTTCAGCCGTTTTGTTCTCAGGCTTGCTGCTGCCCAGAACTGGAAGTGCAAGCATGACTTTTGCAGAGACTTGGCTTTTGTTCCTCCTTGCTGGACACTTGGTCTCAAATGCACTTGTGGGACTGCAGAGGACAGTCCCAGATGTGGGGAAGGGATTTTTTTCCAGCACTAGGTGGCTGTATGGCTTTCTGCTGTGTCCTGCACACAAGTATTTAACAGTTGGGAAGTGGGCCATTCTCAAATGGAAAGGCTTCTGTGTTTTCACACCTCTTCTTCAGTATAATCTTTTTGAAAGTTAAAAAATCAAGGAGTGAAGGCATTTTGATTGTATAAGCTTGTCACTGGCTGCAGACACTTTTACCTGTGTGGAGCTGAGGCAGGCATGCAGCCCACCACAGAAGCAATGCTGGTGACTGGGCTGCGATTGCTGCAGTTCTGTGGCGTTGCTGCTTTTTGCTTAGAGGCCTGGATATGAACATTAAAGGGAGAGTCTGCACGTGTAATATCTGGTCCAGATCTCTCCAAATGCTCCTGCTACTTGGAGGCCACACGGTGCTCCCCATGGGACACCAGGGTGGCCAGGAGGGGGGTGTCCACTCTGCCAGGGGACACAGGGCAGTGGCTCTGTCCCTGACTTCTGGTGATCCTCAGGTGTCCTGAGGGGTGGGGAGCTGCACCAAGCTTTGCTCATGGACCAAGCTTTGAGAGGATTAAGTTGTCCCAAGACCTGGCTGTGCCCCCAGGCTGAGTGGCTTTGCCAAGGCCAACACATTCCCTCAGGAGCCGTGCTCGGCTGCTGTTTTTCATGAAGCCCAGCCCTGAGAAGCAATTTGTCTCCAAATGAAAGGCAGGCAGTTGTTTTCCTTGGGCACTGTCTTCTCTCCTCGCTCTTTTCTCTGCCAAGCTCTAGTCTCTGTACATTTCCCTGCCCATACCCTTCCCCTCATTAGCAAAGAACAAGAACTAGGTTTTGGCTTAAATATGAATGTAAAATCCCAGTGTAGTGGTTTGTGGAATCCTACATGCATAAAGGCTGATGCAGCAGGGGTTTGACAATGCTCAGTGGTGCCTCTGGTTATTTCTTCGCAGTGAACAGCAATGAAAAACCTTTCACAACTGGAATCCTTTATGTGTTTGAGCTTCACCTTCTGAATATTTTGTTGTGATTGAAGCTACTGTAATTTTCTTCTTTTCCAGAGCTCTCTGGGGTGAAATTCATGCAACTCCACACCAAAAAATGTGATGATACAGAAAATTTATTTTGCATTTCCATGGTGGCATATCCAGTGTGATGATACATATTTTTAAGGAAAGAGGCCTAGATGAGGATTAAAGATCTTAGGATGTTCAAAACTGCTATGTGAATGCATAAGGTGAAACACCTAATGAATTAGCAGGTCTGCTGAAATAGTTTATTAAGCCATTAGGTCTAGGAGCACAATAATACATTAGGTCTCCATTGTGCTGGGTACTGTATGTGGGTAGCAAAAGGTTGGTTGAGGCCCCCAGATGTTTTTTGTAACTCTGCTGAAATTCTTAAATGATGTCACTTCGCAGCCTTGTTTCATGCTTGTTTTCTCTGAATGGTTTTGAATGAAGATCCCCAGGACATAAGAGTAATGTGCAGGAGTATTTGTCCCCAGGATTTTGCACAGTTGATCAGACGTGAAAAGGAGACGCTGCAGTGACTCATCTGACCTTGCAGACCCAAGGCTCAGAGTGCCGACAGTGGTCTCTGCTGAGGTCCCCATCACAAGAATGCAAAGCATTCCAGAAGCTTTCGTCAACAATTCTAGATAGCAGCCAGCAATTTTCTCACCAATGTTACGTAAAATGGTCAGGGAAAGCAAAAGACTAATTGGGTAAATTATTGCAAACTGCTTATGGAATCTCTTTAATTTAAACTAGCAGCGTAAACCCACTGTGGGAATGGTACTGCTAAGGATGGCTGGGATAGATTTTTTTTTTCATTTTATTTTTTTCATTTTTAATAAGGACAGCTTTCAGTGCTAGATATAAAAATTCTTCCTATAGCAGAACTGCTATTACATTAGGCCTAGATTTTGGCAATACTGAAAGATTTGCTGGTGTTTACTTGTAAACTTGTAGAGTTGCAAGACTGTCTTCCTTGTAATTAAAAACAGGATTTTTTTCCCTCAGAAACTTACTGTCCAGATTTAAGCAGGATAGATAGATACAGGCCATAGCCATAGCATGTTACCATCTCTAATTGGCAAAATTCATTTAACCATAACAGCAGATGAAGGTATTAGGGAGGGATTTAAAGGAGGATAATGAGGTAAAAAACTTTGCAGCTCCTTCTAAATGCCAATCCTCTATAATCAGGAAGGGCCTTTTAGGAGCAAGCCTGCGAGCACGAGCAGGCAGTGGGAGAGGGCACCCCGGAGGCTGAGCTGGGCTGAGCTGGGTCAGCACTGCTCACAGGGTGCTGGCAGCTCCCAGCTCTGCCCAGGGAACGCCAGCCAGCACTGAGAGCGGAGCAGAGCCGGGAGAGAACCTCTGTGCTGCCTTGTCCCGCCCAAGCACTCCTACACATCTGAATTAACTGTCTTGGAATATCCGTAATGGAGAAGTAGCTGGGCTAGAGCTTATGGGGTTTTTTAGGAAGGGGGGGTGTGGAAGACAGTTGGTTTCAGTGTCTAATTTTATATTGGAAGCAAACTCTCTTGTTTGCCCTCTGAAGGCAGCAGCTGAGCCTGATGTGTCTCGGGGGGGGCAGCAGTGCTGGCCGGAAGCGGCCTGCCAGGGCTGCTCTGGGATTTGTTTTCTTTTGATTATGGGAAAAATAACCCGAGATATTTCTGTGCATACAGAGCATTCTTAATGACCGACAAATCTGTTGTCAAGTAGGCGCAAGGGGGAAGTGCCATCTTGAAAGACGACACAAATATGTTTGAATCAGGCTTAAAAACTCAAACAAACTTATTTTTAGTGACTTCCAGAAGCTTCTACTATCAAAAAATGAAAAAAAAATCGAGATAGCTGCACAGCTGAGCCTGGCCTTGCTGCAGTGGGACTTAGTGGAGTTCACTGCAGTTCACAGCAGCAGGCACGGCAGGAGGGTCTCCTCCACGGTGTCCCAGACAACCATTACTGATCTCCTCCAGGCAGGAACACAGCAGAGCTGTCAGGCCTCTGGGGCTTCCTTACACAGCATGGGGGGCTCAATGAGTTCTTGTGCTGACCCTCAGCTTCCAAAGGCCACTTTAGCAGAGAAGGAGTGGAACTGGAGGTGCTGTTCTTGCCTTTCTAGTGCTCACTTGGTAGCTGGCTCTGCTGGGCACACCAGGAAGCACCGGGGAGGACAGAGGATGCTCCTCAAGGGTATCTGCTTTGAAATAACTTTGGTACTTCTGCTGGAAAAGGTCCTCTGGTGACATTCCCATGCCCTTCAAAGCTGCTGCACTTGGCACCATGCAGGAGGCTGAGCAATGACCAACTGCTCTTCGAACGAGGCCCTGGCTGGGTCACCTCTGGCTCTCCCACCTTTGGTCCACCTTTACGTTAGTTCTACATGCCGCAGCTCTTTTCTTCCACCCAAGACCCAGACACAGCAAACCCCAGGAGGGTTCATCTTGCTGTGCTCGCAGGCATGTGCTTTGGTGGGGGAGGCTGTGGGGCAGCATCCAGAAGGAACCCCCAAAGCAGCACCGCAGTGTGGTGCCCATGTTTGGCCATGGCCTGGCCCCAGGCTGTGCCCTGCCATGGTCACAGTGGGCATCGCCTCTCTGCCTGTCCTTGGCTGTGGAGCTGCAACTCAGACAGGGAGAATTTCCTCCTGGTAAAACAGGATATGTGGTACACTTCAGCTGGACAGGGAGTGAGGAGTAACTACTGTCACACAGCGAGAGGAAATGTGGGTATGTACATGTAAGTGGTGTCATCACCTGCCCCTAACGAGTAATACTGGGAAACGTAAAATACTCTGTAATGCTTTGTCAGTGAATCTGATATGACCTGCCTCCCTCTGAAAAGAGAACTTTGCACACCACAGCCCTTCAGCCCACTTACACCTCTACATGTGGGTTTTTTAGTTGTATATATTGAGTGCAGTATTTACAGTGAGTTCATATATATGGGATTGGGGCTGTTTTGAGGTGGGAGGTGCTGTAAGGACAAATGAAACCTTTGCCCTCTTCCTGAGCAGATACAAAGGACAACATGCAGCGATAGTAAGCTGCCGAGATTTTGGACAAAGCACGCAGAAACTGCTCATGCACCACAGCGAGACAGCTTTGCTGTTCTTCACAACCGGGGGGGCAGCTGGCACGTCACACCCAGCCAGGCTCGCCTCGTCTCTCCTGCTTCACACAGGAGCACTGCTGAGCCTCTGCAGCAACCTCTCTACAAAGAGAGTGCTGCTGTCTTTGGGGCTGCACGTTCAGACACAAGGCTGCAATTGAAGATCCAGCTCAAGGAAAACAGCAGCCTTTGGTACTTCCTCCTTTGTCCTCCCTGACTGTGCCTGCTAAGCCTGCAAGCAAATTCCTGCTGCAGGAGATCCTTGGACCTGGGTGCCAGTAAAGCCATAAAACTTTTGGGAAAGGTGATACGGAAATTACTGACTGCAGTGCAGTAGGTGCCTAACTTCACAATATCTTTTGGCTCATCAGCAAAGGAAAATATTTCACCTTTGAAGATACTGTGATTAATAAAAAAAAAACCAAAATCAGTTAAAGTATACCCTGAAATCCATCGTGCTTTATCAAAGCATTGTCTGGTGGCTGCCAGAGCCATTGGTTTAGCAGGTTTTCTTCTGTATGTTCCGGAATAAAATGAGAATCACAGAATGTTAGGGGTTGGAATAGACCTTAAAGATCAAGTCCCAACCCCCCCTGCCATATGCAGGGACACCTCCCACTACATCAGGCTGCTCAAGGCCCTATCCAAGAAACATTAAAAGAAAACTTTGCTCCTTCCTTCTTTTCTGGTTCTGTTTGAATGGCACATTCTTTAAAGACTTCTGCTCCTTTTCAGAAGCATTCACGGACTCTTCCATACAGACATTTTTGTTAATTTTTCCCCATTCTGATGGGGCTTCTGGAAAATGATTGGCCAGTTATATATTAACTGGCAGTACATTTATTAATTTTAAAAATAGGGTTTTCTGGCTTTAAAAATTAAGTTTTGATCTAGAGATTTGAAAATGTGCTGTGGGTAGGTGAGCAGCTAGCAGCTGATTGCAAGGAGAGTAAGTAATTTTAAAAAAAGGTTGCAAATATTTTTTTTTAAATGGAGAATGAAATAACATTTATAGCAAAGTAAAGGCAGATCTAAATACAGCTGCATGTCTGTCACTTTTACCATTAACTGCATTATATTGGGGTGATAAAAGAACAACGAGCCAAATAAACTGCAGCTATAGCTTTTACGGGTGAAGAATGTAGGTAGCAAATGAATTATTCCACAAGATAAGACATCACTAGAAGCAGGAACGTGTCTAAAGTGACCATAATGTTTGTTGGACCAGGACTTGCTGTTTTTACTAAAGGATTCACATGTGACAGTGACACTGTGCCCAGAGCCCCAGCCTCGTGCCCTGCCAGCTTCCTCCTCTCCCTTGCTGGGAAATGCCCCGATAAGGAATGGAAAGTAAACTCTGCAGAAAGCTGTGATGCTTTTTTTTTTTTTCTATTCTTTTTCTGACCTAGGAAGAAGTGAGAAAAAGGACGAAGTCCCAGGTGAGCCCAGGCACAGCCACATGTGGAGGAGTGTCATCACCATCCTTTTGGAAGACAGGCAGCAATGCCTGATGCAGGACACTGGTCCCTTTTTTTGCCTCACCAAAGAAGCTCTGTGAAAAAAATTTTTGGGAGCCATGTCCACTGATACAGGTAAGTGCAGTTAGACATGTGGCTTGCAGGTATTGCAGATAATTCTTGTTATTCTGTCCTTGGCACTTCATCCTGCCACACAGGCCATTTTGATTTTCTGCCCTACTCCACTGTGTATCCATCCACGGTGTGTGAGCTTTGAAAACTTCAGGTCAAGGCACCGAGGTGAGACCAGAGCCCCACAATACCTGACCCTCACAGAGCAGAATTTATCACTGCTTTATTTCCCTCTGACATGCTTGTTACATTTGACTCACAAAGCTTTCAGCTGCAGAACTGAGATGGTAAAAGCCACAGCTTGATGCAGTGATTTTCTTTCCTGTCCCAGTGCCCTTAGAGGACTCTCAGTCAGCAGGACCCAGCACAGTGCCAGGGTCAGCAGTGCCGGGCCCGCTGACACCGTTTGGGAACTGCGTGTCACCGCTCCCTTCCTGTGCTGGAGGCACTGAGCGTGTCTCTGGCTTTCATTTGCCTCACCAGAGCAGCCAGTAATTAACTGATCAGTTGGCTTTAACATTCCTGCAATAGTTTAAATGTGCCAAATTTTTAATGAACATGTTTTTTTTGGATAGTCCACTTAACCACTTGAATTACTGTGACTAACCAAAGCAGACCTTGTTGTTCGAGGCGATGACTTCCCAGACATGTACATACAAATGAGGGGGTTTGAGGATTTCTTTTTCCAGCTGTGATGCAAACATTTAAGAATTTGTTCTTAAATGTGTTGCTGTATAGATACTTTATCACTTCTGGCAAACCAGATCTCCTCATGGTTTCTTACTTTTTGTACAGTTTTGCTGTACTTTTTGTACAGCAGTTCCTATGCTCTTTGTGTGGATCTTGATTTATGCTCTCTGATGTTGTGTATTGTCTTCAGATGGGACAGAAACCGACAGCACAGGGCCAGTGCAGGTACTGCAGACATGAGATAGTTCTTAGTACGAGTTCTTAAACGACATGGGAACTTAGGTTTGTTGTCTCAAAGTGTTAAGACTTGGTGGGAATTGTATTGAGCACTAGGATAGGATCTCAAATGAATTTTGAACAGGAAGAAAATATTTTTTGTCTTCTGAAGTTTTATCAGAAGTTATGGTGAACTCCACAGCTTTTAAAATACATAAATCAGCTGCTGATGAGCCCAGTGGTGGTGACCGAGGAGTGACCTGCAATTTATTCCAGAAACCAATGCCCTCTGTTTAGAGGGTGACATTTTCATGTCCGGCTTAGAGACCCAGTGAAGACTGATGTCTCCTACTCCATGTCCAGTAACTCTTGCTCACTATTTCCAGACCTTGCTTAGTAGTTCCTCCTTCAAATTTTCGTATCTGCAAGTTGCCCCATGCATGAGGCCTGTCGCACCAACTGGGATCATAGTTTTAGCAAATTCAGCTAAATTAAATGATGACATCAAGTTGGGTGGGAGTGTTGATCTACTGGAGAGTAGAAGGCTCTGCTGAGGAATCAGGACAGGTTGGATGGATGGGCTGAGGCCGTCGGTGTGAGGGTCAACAAGGTAAAATGCTGGGTCCTGTCCTTGGGTCACAACCACCCCCTGAAGTGCAACACGCTGGGGCAGAGGGGCTGGAAGTCTGCACACAGGGCAAGGCCCTGGGGGTGCTCTGACAGTGGCTGAACATGAGCCCAGGAATGCCCAGGAATGCCATCAGGACCAGGGAAGTGATTGTCGCCCCGTACACGGCACTGGTGAGGCCACACCCTGAGTGCTGTGTCCAGTTGTGAGCCCCTCACTACAGAAAAGACATGGAGGGGCTGGAGCGTGTCCAGGGAAGGGACGGAGCTGGAGAAGGGGCTGGGGCACCAGGAGCAGGTGAGAGCTGGGGAAGGGGCTCAGCCCGGAGAAAAGGGGCTCAGGAGGGACCTTGTGGCTCTGCACAACTCCCTGACAGGAGGGGGCAGCCCCAGGTCGGGCTCTGCTCCCAGGGAGCAGGGACAGNCAAGAGGAAATGGCCTCAAGTTGTGCCAAGTGAGGTTTAGGTAGGATGTTAGAGGAAATGTCTTCACAGAACAGGTTGTCAAGCATTGGCATAACTATCCCTGGGTGGATATAAGAGATGTGTGGATGTGGCATTCGGGACACAGGTTAGTGGTGGCCTCGGCTGTGTTGTGTTAATGGTTGGACTCAATGATCTCAGGGGTCTTTGGCAACCTAAACAATTCTATGATTTATGTACATGAGTATTTTGCTTTGAGAGTGTGTGTGTGTGTGTGTGTTGATGGTGAGGTGTTGCATCAAATGACATCTTGTCCAGCCTCATTTATTCTGAGTCTATGAACTGTAGGGACTGAAGACAGCCTCACCAGCCTGGTTCACATATTCCTAATAGTTTCCATAANTGACTTCCCAGACACGTACATACAAATGAGGGGGTTTGAGGATTTCTTTTTCCAGCTGTGATGCAAACATTTAAGAATTTGTTCTTAAATGTGTTGCTGTATAGATACTTTATCACTTCTGGCAAACCAGATCTCCTCATGGTTTCTTACTTTTTGTACAGTTTTGCTGTACTTTTTGTACAGCAGTTCCTATGCTCTTTGTGTGAGCAGTGATTTATGCTCTCTGATGTTGTGTATTGTCTTCAGATGGGACAGAAACCGACAGCACAGGGCCAGTGCAGGTACTGCAGACATGAGATAGTTCTTAGTACGAGTTCTTAAACGACATGGGAACTTAGGTTTGTTGTCTCAAAGTGTTAAGACTTGGTGGGAATTGTATTGAGCACTAGGATAGGATCTCAAATGAATTTTGAACAGGAAGAAAATATTTTTTGTCTTCTGAAGTTTTATCAGAAGTTATGGTGAACTCCACAGCTTTTAAAATACATAAATCAGCTGCTGATGAGCCCAGTGGTGGTGACCGAGGAGTGACCTGCAATTTATTCCAGAAACCAATGCCCTCTGTTTAGAGGGTGACATTTTCATGTCCGGCTTAGAGACCCAGTGAAGACTGATGTCTCCTAGTCCATGTCCAGTAACTCTTGCTCACTATTTCCAGACCTTGCTTAGTAGTTCCTCCTTCAAATTTTCGTATCTGCAAGTTGCCCCATGCATGAGGCCTGTCGCACCAACTGGGATCATAGTTTTAGCAAATTCAGCTAAATTAAATGATGACATCAAGTTGGGTGGGAGTGTTGATCTACTGGAGAGTAGAAGGCTCTGCTGAGGAATCAGGACAGGTTGGATGGATGGGCTGAGGCCGTCGGTGTGAGGGTCAACAAGGTAAAATGCTGGGTCCTGTCCTTGGGTCACAACCACCCCCTGAAGTGCAACACGCTGGGGCAGAGGGGCTGGAAGTCTGCACACAGGGCAAGGCCCTGGGGGTGCTCTGACAGTGGCTGAACATGAGCCCAGGAATGCCCAGGAATGCCATCAGGACCAGGGAAGTGATTGTCGCCCCGTACACGGCACTGGTGAGGCCACACCCTGAGTGCTGTGTCCAGTTGTGAGCCCCTCACTACAGAAAAGACATGGAGGGGCTGGAGCGTGTCCAGGGAAGGGACAGAGCTGGAGAAGGGGCTGGGGCACCAGGAGCAGCTGAGAGCTGGGAAAGGGGCTCAGCCTGGAGAAAAGGAGGCTCAGGGGGGACCTTGTGGCTCTGCACAACTCCCTGACAGGAGGGGGAAGCTGGGAGAGGAGGTCGGGCTCTGCTCCCAGGGAACAGGGACAGGACAAGAGGAAATGGCCTCAAGTTGTGCCAAGTGAGGTTTAGGTAGGATGTTAGAGGAAATGTCTTCACAGAACAGGTTGTCAAGCATTGGCATAACTATCCCTGGGTGGATATAAGAGATGGGAGAGGAGGTCGGGCTCTGCTCCCAGGGAACAGGGACAGGACAAGAGGAAATGGCCTCAAGTTGTGCCAAGTGAGGTTTAGGTAGGATGTTAGAGGAAATGTCTTCACAGAACAGGTTGTCAAGCATTGGCATAACTATCCCTGGGTGGATATAAGAGATGTGTGGATGTGGCATTCGGGACACAGGTTAGTGGTGGCCTCGGCTGTGTTGTGTTAATGGTTGGACTCAATGATCTCAGGGGTCTTTGGCAACCTAAACAATTCTATGATTTATGTACATGAGTATTTTGCTTTGAGAGTGTGTGTGTGTGTGTGTGTTGATGGTGAGGTGTTGCATCAAATGACATCTTGTCCAGCCTCATTTATTCTGAGTCTATGAACTGTAGGGACTGAAGACAGCCTCACCAGCCTGGTTCACATATTCCTAATAGTTTCCATAACTAGCCAAACCTCTCTGGCTCAGTGCTGGGATGACCTGGCAGAATCCTGGTTCTGTGCAGTAGCTGCAAGGTGAGGGGTGCAGCCCTGGGGATGGCTGGTAAGGTGGAAGAGCAGGGCTGGCCAAGCCCTCCCAAATCATCTGCACACCAGGTTTGGCAGCCGTGGGATTCAACAGAGTCAGAACACACAGGCTGTGGCCTGGCTGCCATGCCAGGGACCCAGCACAGTGCCAGGGACCCAGCAGAGCATCAGGGACCCAGCACAGGGCCAGGGACCCAGCACAGGGCCAGGGACCCAGCACAGCATCAGGGACCCAGCACAGGGCCAGGGACCCCAGCACACTGCCAGGGACCCAGCACAGGGCCAGGGACCCAGCACAGGGCCAGGGACCCAGCACAGCGTCAGGGACCCAGCACAGTGCCAAGGACCCCAGCACAGCACAGCACAGCACAGCACAGCGCAGCACAGCACAGCACAGCACAGCACAGCACAGCCTGCAGTGGTGCTCCCCTGGGAGCCGGGGCCTGACTCACACCCACCCTGCCATGAACGAATGTTCATTTTTCCAGTATGTCCTTTCTGCATGGAGGCCCACACAGAACAGTTAAGATTTTTAAGTATTCTGTTCTTTTCAGTCAGGCTGATTGTAAGTTGGTGTAAATTCTTGCTGCATTAAGATGTCCTAGGTTTTTATTAAGTACATTTGTGTCACCCATGCAGTAAGGCCCTGTTAAAATGCTTTGAGTTGGCCAATCTTTGTGCCTTTTTTTTTTTTCTTCAAGGAGAGCATGAATTGCTCATTTTGAATGCATTTTTTAAAATAATGAGTGAGAAAATAGCATGTATGTGAAGACCCTACAGAAGTATGGTACATCTGTTTCAAAGCACCGAAGTGCAGACTGTGTCCCTAAAACAATTGTGGCATTTGTAACTCTTTCCATTCTAACTTTGCAGGAGAAAAATTTGCCAAAATAGCCGTTGTGGGAAAACCTCCAGGAAATTTCTTTTCCAGCTGTGAAGTCACTTGGGTTTTGGCAAGCCAGGGTGGCAGAGCTGCAGAGGCCCCTCTAATGGGAGGGTGGCACACCCAAAGAGCAGCTTGTGAGTGTTTGATGTCTGCCAGCCACTGGAGGGAAGAACATTCGAAAGGAGAGCAGGCTGCCCAGCCTGGCGGAAAGGAAGGCCACTGAACGTGAGGAAACAAGGAAGAAACTGGTCCTCTCTCCCCAGGCCAGCTGGAGACAAGACACCAGTGCACGTCCTGCCCGACGGACACAGCTGCTCCTGTGGGACCACGGGGTGAGGAAGATAAATGTGACCAAGCTCCCATCTGTGCCGTGCAACTGGAGACAGGAAAGTGGCAAAAAGCTTCAGAAAGGCAAAATAGATCAACGTGCATCTCTTTGATCCTATCAGAGCTCTGGCCACAGTTTCTGGATTACTGTGACTTAGCAAGAATATAGAGAAAATCCCCCAAACCAGGGTCCAAGTGCTTCAAGCTGTCTGAGTTCATAGCCCAGGCAAATACTTCTCTTGTGGAACACTCCAAAAAATAATGGGAGTTTTGAAAAGGAAGCGTTCCTCAATACTAACTGTCTGACATGTGAACTAGCCAGACTGGTTAAAGCTTAATTAAAAAGTGCCAGAGTGACTAAATTCTTTTCTAAGTGCAGCTGCAGAACGTTAGCTGTGGGCATATTTTAGACCTTAATTAGTAACACTTGCACTGGAGGACCAAAATCTTTCATGAATGCAGCTGCAATCAATTAGTATCAGTAAGGCATTTCTGTAGGCAATAGAAGGGTTCCTGAAAATTGTTTTAGTGCCCACCTAGATTAAAAAAAAAAAATAAAATACTTACATGCAACAAACTACAAAACCAGAGATAACTACAAAATGTCTTTATTGAAAAAAGCAGATTATAGCATCTAAGGTTAAATGAAACTTCTGACTTTAATATTAAATAACTTAAGATGATAGCAAGTAGCTTCTTCTTTAGATAAATAAATCTACATTTCCCAATTTTTTTCTTCAACAGTCAAGGGAATCAAACACTGAAACACAAAACCACAAGTAATTCTAAAGACTAAAAGACAGAAGCACATTGAAAGGTTTTACAAGGATATATATATACAAAAATAGTTAACTAACGTATATTTTCAGCATGTAAACTAGTTACATGATATACAAACTGGGAATTCATATATTTCCTACAAAATAAAAATCAACGTTGGTCCAAGTTCTTGGAAGAAAACTATATTCTTTTAAAGAAAATGAAAATATTTCTCAAATGAAAACTTAATTTAAGTCAAATTATATACTCTAGTTACGGCATTAGTTACAGGATGAATCACAAACTTTTAAACTTTTCTTGAAACACAAGAAAGCAGCTTTTGTCTCCTTTAGAGCTTTGGTTTACTTTACTACTCTGGAATTTCTGGTCTTAAAGAGCTCCTCTAACCATGTTTTCCTTTTGAAGCTCCACCTTACAAAATATATACACACACGTGCACACAAGTGAAAGGAAAAGGAAAGAAACCCAAACAAACCCTCTGTGTAAGCTCAATTCTCTG
The DNA here is from genome assembly GCA_013397755.1 of Cnemophilus loriae. Lineage (NCBI taxonomy): Eukaryota > Metazoa > Chordata > Aves > Passeriformes > Corvidae > Cnemophilus > Cnemophilus loriae. Next base: position 57,045 of record VZTF01001991.1, read on the forward strand.
AGTGCATTCTTTTGTTTTCAAATGATTCTTTTGGTCCTTTCTTTGGAACGCGTCCTCCCGCGGACGAGGGACCCTGCAGCGCCCACAGCAGCTTGTGCTGGAGGGGCTTGGGAAGATTCCCCACCTGCATGGAAAGGTGTGGGCCTGATGCAAATGAGAACAGGCTGTTACTGATGTAACTTCATGGAAATATTCTGGAAGTACAGCAAAGGCTTCTGAAGAACAATTGCACCGTAAGATGAACTTAGGAAGTTTTCATCTGTGTTGAACTGATTTAACATAAGAATATTCCGGAAGAAAATCATTAAAACATCATTTCTCATTTACATAATTCCTCATGCAGGAGGTAAAATGTGCAGAAACTGTCACTAGCACTAAAGAGTACAGCACATCGTTATTTTAGGTTTGATTTTATTTTTCTCTTTGATTTGAAAAAAAACCCCAACCAAATCTGGCAAATTTCACTCAAGCCCCAGTTTTTATAGTAAATGCTGGAAAAGCAAAGCTGTACTTTGTAATACAGTAATGGAATGCATCTGTCTATAGAAAATACTAGAACAACAACTGCTGCTTTCTGGTTTTAAACAAATTGCTTATTCTATATTGATATATATTACCTTTCAGAATTTTTACCATGATGACACTTAACAGATCAGAACTGCACAGAACTACAAGAGACTGAAAAATCAGCATGTGAAATGAAATTAAATATTATTCTGTTCGTTTTCAAAAAAAAAAAAAAAAGAAGATACGGTCTGGTATGTACATGTTTGAAAGTGTGCTGTCCCTTGGAAAGTATGTTGGAAACTTAAACCTGCCCCTGACGGAGGCAAAATGTTCAGGAAGGTGCTGGCAGAGGACTGGGCTGAATGCCAGAGTAAGTCACCTCCAGCTCTGTCCACTGTCAGTGAGAAGGTTTTGCTTCTCTACTGGTAGAGCAAAGCATTTTACCAGTTCAGCAAGTAATTGTTATTTGTTCCCAGGAACAGACCCAAACCTTCTCTGTGTATTTTAATGATCTTTTCTTAATTTGGGTCCCTTAATATATATTGTAAAGACATGCAAGTGAAAATGCCTCAAAGCTAAATGTGGTCCAAAGCACCCTCCTGCAACGGAAAAAGCATTCCATTGCAGCTGATGCTAAAAGTTTATCTTGAAGCTCTGGCACCTTCCATGTTTGTAATAACCTGAAGGAACTGACCTAGTCATACAATCCAATTTAAGACATTTTTTTCCTCTTTCTCCAACGTTTGCTGGCACGTGTAGTTCCGCTTCCTCCTGAGGCTGGGCTGCTGACTATGTCCACAGAGGGAGCGTCTGCAAATGCAGAAGTGCACGTGCACTCCTGGCCTCTCGTTTGCATGCCAGGCCTCTTGAGCCACAGTGTAGAAATGGGGCACTGATTGCACCGTAGTTCCTTCAAATCCTGGCATTCACATTAAACATGTTAATTATAAACTGATATATATTAACTACGAAATGACTTCGCCCAGGAGCATTCAGTAGGACAGGTTAATCTAGGCCAATGGAAGTCTGGCAGAAGTTCAGGATGTGTCCCTTTTGTTCCTAACTAACAGAAAAAAATAGTTCTCAGGAATTTTTCCTGTTCCCCCACCCCCCCACGTTTCCCCATAAGGAAATTCCAGACTATCAAAAAGTTCTGTTAAGGGAGTTAATTATTCCACTTAGGAATTAGTGGCCATTGGATGCTCTTTGTGCTTTTCAAGAGCACCACAAATGGCTTTCAAAAAGTCAATGGAGCATAAGAAACTAAACTGCAATGGTGTTGCCAAATAAGTCATTCCATCAGTCTGCATGCTGAATTTAACACGGAATCATTTCCGAACGGATCGGGCAGATTCTCAAGTGTTGAGAACTGGCATGGAAACGTCCCAATTTACACATGCCAGGAATCCAGTCTGGTATTTCTACTTCCTCTGGAGCTGAAGAATTTTATTTTATTGTAACTTTGAATACAGTTAAAGACAGCACTGATAAATTGCAGCTTCAGGAAGACTGGGTCGATTCTCATGAGAATGCAAGGAATTTTTTTGACATACAGATATGTGATTTGCAGGTAAAACATCAGCACATGGTAGAAAACAAACCATAAAAAAAGATTAATCTAACTTCCTATATGGAAGACATATATTTCTCCCCAGAGGTCTGAGGGTACTGTAAAAGCTTATGCAAAACATGAAAGTGTGTACATTCCATGTACAGCTAATACTTGTTGGAAATACCGATGTTTCAACGGTCTGATTCTCTAAATGACTATTCCTTCTAAACTGCACTTTGTTTTCCAATGAAGACAATCACCATAATCAGTTCAAAAGTAATCTTGAAAAGAACACAAAGCTGAAAAGGTAATACCAAACCACTGTGCCTCTCTTTAATAGTGTCTCAACATACAATCATAAAGCAGTTGGTAACAAATGAAGTCTTGGATAAAACAAGCAGTATAAAGACAAGTGTACCTTTGCATAGAACCCTATTAAAAAAAAAAACAGGTTTGAAAGATGAACTCTTTAGTAAGTGCCAAATGGTCCAGTTGATAGGAATGCATTTTCAAGCCATGGCTACACAGCCAGCAGTTACAGAGGGCTGCAGCTGCTGACCCTGCACGTGCCAATCTTTTGGATACAATCCTCTGTACCGTGGGTTTTACATCAAATGCTTGCCATATTTCTTGAACAAGCTAAACAATTAGTCTTTGATGACTGTGGGACCCTGTAGGATGGAGAGCCAGCCTGACGCTTCTTCACAGAACACCCTTCTTTAACCTCGCTGAAAACTGCCCTGGCTAAAACACCTGCTTGCTGCCTATTCCCTACTTCTGCAATCTAAGTATTCTCTAAGACCAGAATTCAACAAAACTAGCTAAAATGCTAGCATTTATCTTATCATGCTTGCTGCAATATGATAAGGTGCTAACTTTTGGAAAGTAATTCTACACTCCTTACTTGAGTGAAATTTCCACTGAAGGAAGTGAGTAGGGAGTGCAGAACAGCCCTTTGTACACCATTGTTTTAGAAATGCTGCCATTTACAGTTACAGTTTAGTGGTGAATTATTTGTTCAAGTAGACGGCGTCTCAGTGAAAATGTCTAGATAAAAGAATGCGTATGTACAAGATCAGAAAAGGACCCCTCACCTCTGATTCAAAAAATAAATAGCTGGTTTAGATGGTCATTACTGGAACCTCATCTTTAAAGGAACACGAAAGTCACTTTTAGATTTTTGTCTTCTCTTTCAAACGGCTTATTGATGACGGAAACGGCTTTCAGAGTTCTGTGACATGCATGGGGTAGCTCGGAGGTGGATGTGATGGCAGTTTGATATTAAGGCGCCTGATATGACAGCTGTGGCAGAGCAAGTGGCCCTCTAGGGGGTAACAACGATGGCCTTCCTCATCATTGAGCTGCAAGCCACAGTCCTAGAAGAAAGAGAGACATCCCAGGTCAGTGAGTGGCTCAGGCAGGCCTCTCGCAGCGCTGCTGGTCTGTCCTGCACAGCCCCGAGAGCTCCCTCCCGCCCCCGAAGCCAGCAGCCCCCACAGCTCCTGCGAGGTGCACCCTGACCACCTCACACTGACATTCCTGAAATCCAACAGGACAGGCTATAGTAGTGCCCAGCCTTTTTTTCACCACTGTTTCCCATTCTGGTCTCTCCTCCATCCAATAAATGTTGGTGCAAATCAGCCAAAAAGCAGGCCAGGGGCTGACCCCGACAAATACAGCCTGGAAGAGGCTCGAACAGAGAAGGAGCTAATTCTGCAGCAAGGCAGTGAGCAAGATGTGGGGGAGCATAAGTAGAGACTGAGAGGGGAGGGGAAAAGGGAGGAGAGGTGACATATCTTACTTCTGGAGCAGGGCTACACTTTCTCTAATTTGGAATTAAAAGAACTTAAAGACTTCAAGGCCAGGGGTTCATGTTTAGTGGAAATGCTGGTACCTCTGGGACTGACACATAACTACAGAGACAGAGATAAACAGAAAAGCAACTAACAGTGCTCCTGCCTGCTGACTGTCATGTACACTGCAATAGAGACCATCCGGATTTCCAGCTGCCACCATTGTAATCCTGAGGGCATTTGGAAATCATCAAAGTTTGGTGCTCAGATTTAATGTTCCAAGTATGTTAAATACTTGGAAATTATTACTGTGATCAGTTCTGAGAAACCAGAGATTCTGAGTGTGTATCTGTGCACTTCATAGAAAGAAAAAGAAAAGCAGAACAAACTGGGCGTATAAGTTATTTTAGTACTGAAAACAAATGCAAAACTTTTAACTGAACACAAAGTGTAATTTTTCAGCTTTCACAGCTCAAGTTTAAATCCTCAAATTTTACTATACTGAAATAAGACTGAAAATGGGTTTTAAAGTAAGCTTTAAAACTGGAGTGTTAGTTTAGAGAGGTCTTAATCAAAGTATCTGCCAAGGTAATTTTCTCTGGGTTGTTACATATTATATAACGATTTTATAGCAATTTATACAAGATTTAAAATTAGAATTTACCAATTTCAGATGCCCTACAGATGTGCCAAGTGTTCGTGTCTTTTTCCGTCTCCAAAACTGAATTCCCTTTCTGCAAGAAGAAAACCTGCCTTGTCAGTGGATTCCAGTTTCAGAATGGGGCTCCAGTGATTTGTAAAAGGGCTTGAACTCCTCCACAGAAGTCAAGTGGTTGCAGAGGAAAGAGATGACACAGAAAAGTGTCCAGCAGCAGTTTCCACCCTGACCACTGACTGTACGTGGCCACCAGGTGAGGATGACATCAACAGCAGATGAGAAGTGGCTGCCTGTCATGGCAGCCTTTGCTGAAGTCTTCACCCAAGTACCTCAGAACACTGGCACTCACTTTTCCAGCAGCATTTGGGGACAGCAGTGTACAGAGAGCCTGATTCGAGAGCACCAGGCAGTAACCCACCCCTGCTGACACGTGGCTAACTCCTGATTTCTGTACGTAAATGCACTCTGCCTTCCTGGGCAGATGTGGAGGCAGCTGGGTTTGCCTCAAATGGGAAGGAGAATGGGGAAATGAATAATGAAACAGAACAGAAAATAAACCCCCAGTGGGACATTCCAGCATAAAGTCAATAGCCTGAGAGAGCTGGGGAGGGAGCTGTCTCCTAGGTGAAGCCTGCACAAAGCAATAGCTGGGGGAAGGAGGAGGGAAGTTCAGCTCTCCAAAATACGGCAATTTCCTGTGCCGATTTCTCTTGAAAAATTAATAGAAATGGATGGAGTATCAGGTGTCTTTGTTGAAAGGAGATAGCTGAGTGGATGGGGCCTTCCTTACATTTAGGTACATAACACTTCAAGATGCCCTGAATTTTGTTATTTTCTCTCTCAGTCAGAAGATTCTTTGTAAAATCTTTGCGCAACAGTGCATGAAGGCAGGACTGCTGCATTGCTGCCCCTGTGCTAGCAGGTAAGATCTGTGTGGATATTTGTGTGCTATGTCAGAGTGCCAAACCTACGGCAAAAGGGAAGGTTTTGGTTGATCTCAAATTAGCGAGTTTGTTTCCCTTCTCATGTTCCTGGATGCAGGACTAAGGATGAACTCAGGTCTCCTCTCTGAAGCAAGAGCACTAATTCCACAACTTGATCTGTGGCAATAAATGTTTAAATGTTCTGCACCATAAGAAACTACTCCCAAAAAAGTGACAGAAAGTCAGTGGTATCCTTGTCTGTTTCCTAGTAAAGAATCAATATTCATTCAGTATGGAAAAAGCAGAAAGGCCTGCCAGTGAGACTCCCTCTGCACAGCCAATGTAAATTCAAGTCTCCTCAGATCAGAGCCCTACAGACTGTACCTAGAGATGAGAAAAAAGAGAACTGGCACCTACTCTTTGCTCTCTTCCCATCAACCCAACGAACCAAACCCAGCTTTGAAGTTAATACATTGGGAAAAAAACCTCTCCAAAACTAATTTAGTACTGGCGATGGCAGCACCACCTCCAGCCCAGGCAGCATTCACCCCTTTGCCCTCCTCTAGAAGCTGTGGGGCAGAGCCCTACCTGCCCAGGTGTGCAAGACCCACCTAGTGCAGCTCATGGGGTGATTCAGGGTCCCCCAGAGGCTGAGCAGGTCCCCCTGAGGCAGAGCCTGCCGTGGGGAGGGTGGGCAGAGCCCGGGGCTCACCTCGCAGTGGTAGCACTCCACGTGGTAGTCCTTGTCCATCGACACCACCCGGATGGTCTCCTCGGAGCCCTGGGGGGAGCAGGAAGAAAGCAAGAGAGGTGTCTAAGAAGCACTTTTCAGCCTTCACTCAGTGCCCAGCCTGCTGCTCTGGAGAGCTGTTTCCCCGGGGGATCCCCTCTTCCCCCACGCAGCAAAGCTCTGTGACCGCTGGGGGTCCTGACCCCGGGACACGGCGCTGCACCACTCCTCGGCGGTGCAGCAGCAGCAGTCTGGGTGTCTGGCACATCTAAGCTGCAGAGGTCATTTGGGAAGCGTAGCCAAAACCTCATCCTCAAGGAACAAATCAGTCTTGAAATCAAGTAACCTTCCAAGGGCACCCAGGGTCTGAACAAACCACCAGTCAAAAACCTGCTCATTGGGTAACTTGTCCTTGTATACATCCTGCTCTGTTTTCCAGGACTTGTATTCCCCTCAAACCATCTGCTGCACAGCTCTTTCGCACACGCACGTGTCACTGTGTGCCCCCCTAGGGACAGACGTACCAGTCTGGCAGGTAATTACGTGCACAGGCCAAACCTCAGCGTGAGGGTGGGTGCAGCAGAGTTGTGCAATTCCTGGCTGAGCCCCAGGCCCTGCAGAGCGGCCCATACCCTTGTAGTAACCTCACAGGCTCTTTTCCTGATCCACTCTGAAGACAGAGCTCATTAAATTGGTTGCCTTGCATTGTTTCCAGCTCCAGGTGTGGTTAGAGCACCAGATATAACGTGGTCTATGTCTGAGAGAAGCTGTGGGCAAGTCAGTACCTGCATTGCTAGACTTGAACTAACCTAAGAAATCTCCCTGGGAAAGAATATGGAGTCTGTCCTGCTAGTCACCAGGTGAGTCAGCACTATGACTGCCTTTTATTTCTTTTTCTTTCTTTCTTGAAAAGAAAAAAGAAATTTTTTTTAAGACCCAAATTCAGTGAAATTTACACAGAGCTTTTCTCCTCATAACCCACCATCAGGACAAGCAGTTCTGGTTCAGCCTTTACAGGGTTCTTTAGTTATGTAAGATTTGGCCAATTAACAGAAATACTAACGACAAACAAGAGTAATGTGCAGAGTGATGGAGGTGGGCATGTGAGAGGGTCCAGGCTCAGGCTTTACTGGGGCACAGCAGCTTACAGGAGGGAAGCTCTGGTTCTATAAACATGACCAGAGGAAAAGCAGGGAGATGCTGAGGCCCTTGTTTACAAATAAGCTGGTCAGTGACCTCAGCAAAGGGAACTCGGAGGGTCCTGCTCACCAGAGCATGAGGGAGCCCCACTCTGGGGCTAATTGTGCCAACAACACTGTCAGCACAGGCTGGGTCTGCAAGCAGGTTTCACCTGGTTCCATTTTTGTTGTTGCCTTTTCAACCCCTTTAAGAACTTTCATTCCATTGCCACCTCAGGACAACAGACTGTGTGGCCTTCTCTCGGGGTCAGGGTAACCATCAGATGTCTTTTCAAGGGCTTTACTCCCTGAGTTGTTCTTGGAGCCTCAGTCAGTGTTTTCCATTAAATGAGGTTTCTAACAGATTCATGAAAACCTGGAAAGCACCCTAAAGATATAAATTACTGTGCTGTAGAACTAGTATAACTATTACAACCTCTGGGAATGTTTGGGAGTGACTTTACTGCTGAACTGTGTTTAATTTAGTATCTAACATAGTATAGATTTTGGGAGAGGAAGGAAAAGCATTTAGTGTGTTTTTAGAAAGTGCCCATATGCCAACAGCTGTTTTCCCTAAGAGTCAGTGCATGTTAACACCTACCTGTGCTGGGAGGATCGGCTGGTTACAGGAAGCACATTTTGGTGCAAAAACCCTAGGGTGCAAGAAGAAAGTGTTCCAATCACATTTAAAGCTTCTTCAAAAAGCAGAACCAAGAGAGCCATTCTAATCATGCCTTGTTTTTAGTAAAATGCAGATCCACAGGATTTGAAACACTTGAAAATTGTTTGATGATATTCAGTGAAAGGGAGATTTGGGAAAGGCTGATCTACTCCAGCTTTATTGTTTAGGTCATCCCGACCTTGAGGCATAGTGAATCCACCCCTCTTCCTGCATATGCCCTTTTTCCTTCCTTCTTTTATTTATAAAACCATTCAAACTCTTCCAGAGCCTTGATGCTTGACTGCAAAGCAGCTCCTGACTTAGGGACTGTCAGTCTCGGACATCAGGAAGACATAACCATGCTGAACAGGAGAGGGGCTGATCGTGGCCAGGATCTACCAGCTAAATACACAGCTGGGCTTATGGTCCACAGCTGCATTTTATGACAATCATTGGGCCAACACTCACTGTGTCCTTGTCACACGGTCAGATTGGCACCAACAGGGTTGAATTCAGGGTGATTTACTCCTGCTGCATAACTGAGTTACTGGTTAACTGCAGCTCAGAGCAGGACCCGTTGCCTCTGAGCAGAGTCACAAAGGCGTCCAAAAGCAATCTCTTAAACCTCTACCTTTTGTCAGGTAAGGCTCAAATTGTTCTAACACTAACTGTTAATTGCACGTCTTCTGTCCCAATTAACAAAACCTGCACCCGTGTCAAGCACTGCCAGAACCTCCACTCTTGGAAACAGCCAGCAGAACCCACCAACACTTGCAGAAGTGGCCTGGTATAATTAGTATTGATAGTCCTGAAAGAAGTAGAGGAACAGTCCCCAAGAAATGCATCCTCTGACACAATTTGATTTTCAGCCTCACTTGGCCACCCTTTGCCATGCTGGGCCCATGATGTACTACTTAATAAACCTTAAAATACTTTACAAATGCAACACATGACAGAGGCGTTTGAGAAACATCTGAGCAAATAGGAGTGACCTTTTTATCTATTACAAGGCTTATAACGACATCAATGATTTAACTACTCTAATTTTTCTGAGCATGCAGTGGATTTGTGTACTCACGTATGGTAGTCTTTGACACAGTAAATATTGTTTTCCACATCTACAGTGAAGGGGACTCCATCCAAACACTCGTTACACACCACACAGCGGAAGCAGCCAGGATGGTAGGACTTTCCAAGGGCCTGTAAGATCTTATGAGGCAAACAACAAAAATAAGTGGATGCATGAGTACATGAGATATTCTCTCCCCATAAACTGCTGTATTTCCCTGATTCTCAATAAGGACAGTGAGAAAAGCACTTCAGGATGAAATTACCACTCTGCAGATCTGTCAGCAAGGGGCCTCATAAAACAATCAACTTGCTTATTTTAGTGGGTTTCAATATGCTCCCAATGAAGAGCAAGAGCTGAAAATCAGGCTAAGCCCATCAGTTTTAGCTCTGCAGAGCCAGTACTGCCAATGGAAATTAAAAATGGCTTCACAGACCACTTCTGGGGAAATCCCAAATACAAGTTACTGGGATACAGAGTTACTTTAGAAAACTTAACAGGCTGTGACAGACAGAATCCAAAATGGCAATTACTCAAAAAGTTAAACAAGAAAACAAGTAAATAAAGAGGTGCCTCTTTATTAACTAAGGATCCCAATCTCACAGAGTTACTGACTGGTTATCACTCAGTCATAGGCGCCCATCGGTTTTTGATAGAATTCCATCACTATCCATGTGTTTGGGTACTGATCCATGCACCTGCCCAGGCTTTTTCCATGCTGACCTTCCCAACTGCATTTCAAAGGTTTCAAGGAAAGGTCTGATGCAGCCTTGGCTGCCCTAGTACAGAACAGATCCCTCTCTCCTGACATCCTCGTACGTAACGCTCAGCGTGGCACTGGGACATCGAGGAGGATGCTGCAAGCCCGTGAACAAGCCCCTGGGAAGAGCGAGACACAGGATCACCTTCAGGCAGCTCTCAACAGGTTATATGACCAATTCCATACATTTGGGGTGTGAGAAGTATCTTTGGAAGGTAATTTCAAAAAGCAGCTGCTAGCACAGTGTTCAGCTTGCAGCTGCTGGGAAGCTTGAGATGAAAAATCTCAACAGACCAAGTGCCCATGGCCCTATAGGTGATTCTATGAATAAAAATCAAACCAAAAGGAAGGAAGTACAGAAAAAAAAAGGCCCATTTAATTTAACCTTTTTTTTCCCTCTCTGATGAAGCCCTGTAGTTCAGTGAGTGGTATCAGACTCTGACTGGCAAGGCCGTTCACAGCCAGAGCCAACTGGTCTCTGTGCTGGGGTTGGGGCCGTGGCAGGAGCACGTTGTGGTGCCAGCCTGGCACAGCTGTGCAGCCACAGGCACCAAGCACAGGGCAGCTCCTCACGCAGCCCTGCAGAGCCCCAGCTCTGCCCCAGCTCTGCCCCAGCTCTGCCCCAGGCCAGCACACGGCACGGCCGGGCCGTGCTCCCAGGCACGAACCCGCCGGAATTAGCCAAATTGGAGTGCTGAATTCCTGGAGCTCCCAGAGCTGTTTCCTTTTGTCAGAGCACACTTGCTGATGGGAGAGAGGCAGACAAGCACCTGCCAAGCTTCCAGCTACTGAGCTCCACCAGCGAGATATTATGGACTCTTGCCTGGGATTCTGCAATTAAGGGCCAGCTCGAAGCATGCAAGTCAGGATACCCCTCCCCCTCCCAGCATGACACAACTCTAGAAATTTGCTCCTGGGCTAAAACGAACAATATCCTTGTCCAACCAGTGGTGCCAGGATATGAGCCAGAATCCTCATTAGTGGAGTCTCCGTTCCAGCTCCGACTGAACCTCCGTGTGTGCAACACAACAGCTACTTCTCTTAGGCAGGCTGAGGTTCACGCACACTTTAGAGCAAGAGGAAAATAGATATACTACAGGATCGGCCCTTCTTCGTTGTGCAAACCACTTCATTTTGTTTGGGAATTTCTGCCGAGGAAGAACACACAAAACTCTTCCTACTTTCACCCACTGAAATGATGCCAGTAGTACCTGGCCCACTCAAACCCCTTTGATTTTTTTATTACAAAAGTAACTCTGACTACTGGCTCCCTACAAATCCCAGTGGCAATAATGCATTTTAAATTATGTAGAGTAAGCAACAGAGGGTAAATAAAGCAAGTCACAGAGCAGGTAACAAACCTCAAGGCTATTGATAATGTCCCTCTCCACTCTAGCCCAGATTCCACCCACTTGACTGAGCTCTTGTTATTTTCTGTCTTACAGAGCACACCCACCATGTTCCCTTACCATGCTCTCATGCAAAGTTGTGCTGTACTCTCCCCCTTTAGTATTAAAATTCTATTTTATTTTAACTCCCAAATGGCAGAATAACAGCCTCCCATATTCTTAGGCAGCAAAGAAGCTCAACTTTCTGTACTTAATAGTGGTAATAGAGCATGAAGCTATTTTTATTTACTGCCTCAATTTCAAAAACAGCAGTGAAGACACAATGCCAGCCTAGGTAGGGAAAAGCAGATGTGTCAGAGTGCACTTCCCAAAGCAGAGGGAAGCCGAGTTACCTGGCATGAGGAGTTTAGGTCTCTTACCATTTCCATTATGAGGTGTCCACAAACAAAGCACTTGTCTGCTGTTTGCTGAAAACCTGAATACTGTTAAAATGACAGAAAAGAAAGGATCATTAGTAGCCACTCCTCTAGCCATAGAAACACCTTTCAGGTGAAGGCTGTGCTATTTTCCAGCCTGTGCTCTGTATGACACAGGTTTTGGAGACAGTGACTCAGAAGCCTTTGCTCGGCTCTTGCAGCATTTTCAGATACCAGTTTGGCTTTCTGATCCACTGCAATATTTCCACTGAGATTCCCAGTGTAACAGTATTACTGTAAGTTTGATTTTTTTACTTTTAAAAAACTTGGAATTTGGTCTATTTGGAAAGTTTATGTTTGATGTGCGGAAATTAGCTTGAATTTACTCTTTTGGTGGTTGTTTTAAATCACACAGGACTCACCTCCCAAATCCTGCTCAAATTAGCAACCTCAGACTTTGGACCTACATTTCACTCAGTGCTATTTGCAAGCTAGAAAAATGAAGACAGGCCCAAGAAGGATTTCTCTGCCTTGTGGATACCAAGCTTTCCAGCCAGGGAAGAATCCAGCAGTGCACTCCCAGGAGCTTGGGCTCGCTCCACAATGTGGGCAGCAGTAAGGTACCTCAGAAAGATGGTCCAAAGCCCAGCTGCCAGCCCATGCTGCAGTGCCAAGGGCACGGCTGTGGGAAGATGCTTTGCCTGCTTGGGACCAAAGCTCTGTGTCCCCTGCCCGAGCGGTCCTGATCTTAACCTTGTGCTCCTGTCCCCAAAGCAGATCCTGTTTCAGATGCCAAGGTCTGCTTTTAGCCCTCTGTTTAGAGGTCTAGAAAAACCATCCAGGTTATCAGACTGACCTACCAAACCACACCCTACAAACAAGAGACATCTCCCTGAGGAACTCCAGCCATGTACATGTGAAACCGGTGTTTGCAGGGGCTGAACTTCGCCCGCACCCTCCGCAGCCCCGTCTCAGCGGAGAGCTGCGTGTGCACCGTCCTGCCAGAGGCAAGGGCTGCCCACCCACCCGGGGGCGCTGCACAGTGGTGCTCTTTTAGCAGAGCTCACCTGAAATGTGCTTTAGTTGCACAAGACAAAAGATGAGGAAGGGGAGGACAAATGTAAACCAGACTCTTCTCCTAGAACAGAGGTTAATTGGCTCAGGCACCTAATGCATCCTCTGAGCCCCAACAGAGCTTGTATCTTGCTCCATTCCCCCCAGTTTAGCAGGGATTAACTGTCCCCGCATGTCAAAAGCCTGTGGTTCCCAGCCTGGAGCTGCCATATGTTTTCCTTTTTACTGGAGTGAGGGGATTACATGTTATGTTGGATCAATAGGTTGGAGACAAAATTATTGTTGCTATGCAACAAAGTGATTATGAAGGAAAAGGTCTTGTAGACACTTTGATGGGCGCAGAAGTCAGCAAATGATGGTATAGCAGCTGTGACAGCCCAAAACTTACTATGCCTTAAGAAACACAGCTCATGCATTCTTAAGAAATTTTGAAACTTCCCTAGAAGAGATCAGTGTGCTGAGGAACAAATACAGAGGTGGGCAGTCCTAGCTGGCTGTTTCTGCAAGGTAGTACTTTTATTTGCTTTTTTGTTCTTCTTACTGGCGCAGAAAAAAGGTCTCACTGCTTGGGATGTTTCTTGGCTGCCCCGTGGCTGAGTAACCCTCTGGCTAGACTGCTTCCTAGGGCTGGGAGCTCCAGGCTTAGTGGAAACAGGTGGGCAGGTCCTAGTGGCACAGACAGCAGAGGATTAACAACAGCACAAACCCAGCTAATTCTAAAATCCTGCTGGAATGAATTTACCAGTACCATCTGGCTGTCACTTGATAAGGAATGCAAAGGAGCATTCACCCAGCTATTGATTAAGAGGGGACATTATTCCTCAGGAACAGAATGGCACAGTGGTCAGATTAATGGCATTTATTGCTAACTAGATTGTCATAAATTATACTGTTTGTCAGAAAGAAAGGCTTTGCTGACACAAAATCACTCTTTATATAACTAACCCTATTAAATTAAAACCATGATTTGTTTTTAACAAGAGAATTGTTATTAGTCAAACACATCCAGAACTGGATTACCCAATTAAGAAGACTTCGCAAAATGGCAGTAAGTCTAATACTAGTGACAAAATATTTCATGGGCTCAGGGAGCTGTTCTTTACCACTACACTCTTTTCTCTCCTGGTCACAGAGTCAATCCCAGACAGAATGAAGGCCTGGTTCAGCGAGATCAGGGTTTTGGATTCAGGTCTGCTTGTGGTTTTAATCTATGTGGACTGGAGAAGAATAACAGCCTCAGAGCCCAGCAGCTCTGTTTTCTACAGGATGGCAATACTGTGGACACTGCTGCTAAAAGCAATAAATGACTTTCTCTGCACTTCTGGAGCTTACTGTAAACTGCTTCTTTGCACTGTTTGATCTTACTTTGGAGTGTTCAAACAGGGCTACTGTGCTAAGCTTTGAATTTTAGAAGAAGAGCTTAGAAGTCTTAAAATACTAATTAATATTGTCAACGTCTGTCTTTGAAGCACTCGATTATTAACAACCTTCGCAGATCATGTGTGTGCAATGGGAGAGGAGCTGTGACTTGCTCCAGACTGCAGACAAGGCAGAACGGCCTCTTTATTGTCTCCCAGCACACCAAGAGCCTCCCGGGGTGGGCTCCCAGCTTGGCTGGCTGGGGAAGCACTGCTGCCCCAGAGCTCCTGAACAGGTAACTGCAGCAGAGGAGAAGACACAGTCGAGTCGCTACACAGACTCGGTCCCCCTTTTATCACTGACAGAGTTGGAGGGGTAAGAAGAGCTTTTGAGCACACCAGCCCCCATTCCCAATCTGGAGACGTGGAACACAGACTGAGGCGAAGCAGTGAAGTGACACAGGCTGATAGGGAAGACCTTCATGGAGAAGCCAAATCTCAGCTCTGGTTCCTGTTCCTGTGGTTATCCACAGCTACAATTTCATTCAGGATCTAAGCAGCGTGGGGCTCAATTCTAGCCTAACTCTATATGGGTTCCCTCTGTGCCAGGTTCTTAAAAAAAGTATTTTGTTGGCAGAGCAGTAAAGTGGTGTAAATACAGACCCATCTCAGCCCGGATGGGAACGGTCAGAATCTATGGACACTCTGTATCCACAACAAATGGGAAGCGTCATTTTGAACCCTCCCTAATATTCATTACAGATCCTCCTTAAACATATACAAAAACACTGAAAGAAGTTGTTATTAAAAGACCAGCTCTGAAACTCAAAGCTGAAAATGAAGTATTACCCTCTACTCTCCCTTCTGTGACTCAGGAGTACAATGCTGGGTACACCAGGATGCAAAGAAAACAAAGTGCAAGTTGAAGAGCTGGCATATTATTTTTCCTGATTGCTTAGTCTGGTCTCAACCGTTTTCTCCCTTATTTACCTTGTCCTTGTCTTCTCTACCAGGATAATAAAATCTCATTTTATATGCACAAATCAAGACTTTGTAATTCAGCTCCCCAATGAAACTTTATATAAAATAAGACTCTGGGAAACTAAATAAACCTTGAGAAATATGTTAATTATGTTAGAATAGAAGAGTAAAAATAAAGTAGAAGACTTGGCTGGCTGAACTTTTCTTTTGTTTGCTGTCCAATATACTTTGATTATCAAACAGGCAAAAAGAAAAAAGCAATCTCTAATGATCCTGTCCAAGAGTCTTTGTTTCAATGTAAGAGGAAAACAAGTCCCCTTCTGTACTGAATATTTAGGCCTGTTAGCATCCTCCTGTGATAATCTAGGGGTTTATAACTCTTCTGTCTAATATGCAATATATCTAAAAGACATTAACAATGAATTTTGAGCATACAATGAACAATTATGCATGCAGGATAATCCCATCAAGTACTATGAGAAACAATTTCTCCTGCCTGCTCTCAGTCCTGTAGCAAATCTTGGTTGTCTACCAGGGTCTTTTTAAAGTTTGATGTTCCCATCATGATTTTCAAAAGAAAAACATTCAGAAAATAGTGTGCCTGAAAAAGGCTTCAGGACCCAAACTTTCTACCTTAGGCAATGTCAGGCCTTTGAAAAGACATGTCACTGCTCCTCCCTCACATGCCTGACCGTGCCCAAGGAGGGGCCGGTGCTCTTCCCTGCTGTTATGCACTCAACAAAACAAAACCTTCCTCCTGGAAACAGACCCTGGAATCTCATTCAGGCCCATTTGCTTCTTTGATGAGGATGTTCAAAACCTGCTGAAGGTTTGTGCAAGCAGAGCGAGTGGGTTACATTTCAGTGGGTGTGGCAGCTGCTGCCCCGGTAATGGTACGAAGCTGTAAAATCTCCAATTCACTGCTGCAGCACTGCAAAGTCACCGAACGTGGCTGCTCAGCCCAGGCTTGAGATTCCTACTCTTTTATGCTTCAAGAGCTTTTGAGCGGGATGATAAGGAGGTTTTGCCAAAATGCTCCAGGCATTTAATTCTGAAAACTAATTTCTGAATTGGGTGCTATGCTAATAATGTATTCCAACCCCAGGCTGCCTGTAATCCCTCACAGACTCTCTGCTCCTTGGTTTCCCATTAGCAGAGCATCTGTCTTCTCACTGCTGTATTGTTTGCTCTCTGCATGGGACCCTTACTACATGGGACACAACAATGTAAGAAATTCATGGGATTGCATTAGGAGAGGGAGCAAATATCAAATATGGTTTCATGCAGATGGTGTTTCGTTGTTGTTTTTTACACACATATTTAAATGCAGCGATTAAAATGAACTGGGCAAAATGGGGCCTTCTCAGGCTCAAAGATAAAGGAGCCTCATGGCAGGTGACAGATTAACTAAAGGAAAATAGTCTAGAACTCTGCTCTTCATCCTGCTGAAATCCTTTCATATATCCTGTTGCTTCACTCTGTCTTGCTGTCTGTGAGGAAACACTACACAGCAGTTTGCCTTCTTGCTTCTGTCTTTCCACTTTGTTATGTTTGAAGGACAAGGACAGGGCAAGGAGGGGCTCCACGCTCTGCACAGAGGTAGCAGGTGGTCTGGCCATGCACAAAACTCTGCCAAAACCCAGGAATTCAGCTGATCCTGAACTCTGCCTCTGCCAGTCAGGCATTTTATATGAGAAGAGACCAGCTATTTACATCCTACAGCACCTACAGAGACCCTGGGTGAGCACTCACCAAGGCTACTTGCTGTATGATTAATTAAGAGTCACTAATGATTTTCTTACCTAGATCTTCCTTAAACAAGCTCCTGTGGGAGCTTCACAGTGACAATGGTCAAGAAAAAGGGCTGAATGAACAGCTTTAACTCTGCATTGTATTACAGAGCTCAACATTTATTGACTTGATTCATGCTGTAAAGCACTTCACACTGCACAGGGCTCTACTCTTGCTGCAGGTTATTTACTATCACTGCTACTGCATACACTGAAAGAAACTGTTTACACAAGAACTTATCTTCCTGGAAAAAAATTATCTAGATTTTATTCAAAACAGTTGTTGAGCGATTTCAATTCAGAACATAACAGCAGCTAATACCAAGGTTTATTACCAAAGTTGAAACATTGCCACTTTAGCACATGGGTCTTTTTCTAACTCTCCCATAGAAAAAAATTAATGCTGTCTGCTTTCAAGTGTCTGGCAGGAGTTAAGACATAATTAGAAAGAGCTCTAGTTCTTTTAAGTGTGCTTCAGTTATTGTAATTTACTTTTCAATGTAATATTAAGAAAAATGGATAGTCTGACTATTTGTATCACCATCTCAAGAGGAAATAGGGGAGTGATTATCTGGCATGAAACCAACTGGACTTCGTAACACACTCTTCCAAGCATTCCACCAGCAAATGTAACATACGGGATAGTTACAAAAGGCAGTCAATAGTGATACATCCCAGAAAAAACCTGTCTTTGCCTTCCCTTGTCTTCTTTGCCATGTCCCAGAGAGTGATTCCTGCGACTCATTTAACAATCTGCAGCCCAGCTCAGGCAATGCTGAGCGCCCTTTTGGTGAACACAGCCCTTACTGACACACTGAAATTTCATCGCGTCATGTTTATCTACATGGTGACCCGGGCCGAGGCACCGCCTGTGTACTGCTCTTTGATAAACGCGACACGTCCCGGGACTCCAGCTGGTTTCCTCTTGTGGCCCCCAGTGCTGCCCGGTGAGACCTGCGGCGTGTCCCGCACGCCGTGCTCGCAGCCTGCACCCTCAGCTTCTCTCGTTGTTTACGGGCCCCAGCTTTAAAACTTTGTCCTCTGGGATGAATCCCTGGGGGAAAACCCAGACACCTCCCTGAAGACAGTGGGACTTCTGCCACCAGCTTCAATGGACTTGTAACTTCTTGATCCAGGATACAGCACTCTGGAATGGTGTTACAATGAGAGGCAAACCCAAACTGTCAGCTCTACACGCTCCTCGTGCTGATTCACATCCAAGTCCAAAGTGCAGAGGCAGACCAATATTTGACTATCCCTAGATATTACGAAACTTGAATTTTAAGCCCATCTGTAGGTTTGACCCAATGCTTCAATTCAGAATACCCCAATTAATCATCATTACTCTCAAATTAATTTGTAAAATAAACCCAGGACCACTGGCATACTACAAACTTAGGGAAAACTAAGGAAGGAAAGTATTCAAACTTTTTTGGCAGGGAGGGGCTGGAGCAAGACATACACGAGCAGCAACATGACTGCACTGCCTCGTGCCCCAATTAGGAACACACTATAAACCCTTTGCCTTTGTTTTCAGTGACAGCATCTGGGTGCACAGCAATGCTTGGCATTCGTGATGCCTCTGGAACCTGAAAGCACCTTCTGTCCCAACCTAGAGCAACCAGCACCTTGAAACACTCACAGACTTCCTCATGCTTCTGTACATCAGGAATATTGCAGCAAATCCCTTTCTAAGCTTTGATTCCATCGTTCTTTAAACATATCGATAAACACTCATGTCTCTCTGTTCTCTGACTGGAGTATGGCTTCTAATAGCAAGTCTCCACTTACAGGATACAACAGGAGGATACAACATCCTCCCAGTTTTCTAGAACTCCATGTGCTCTGTGATTCCCATTAGATATGAAATGGACACAAGCTGCAACTTCAATCATTCACCTTTTCAACTGAGTCTATTTTTTTCTAAGTCTCACTTAGCAGAAATGGGCTCTCTGACTAATGCACCAGTCCCAGGGCTCCCTCCCAAGGGGGACTTCCAAACATTTATAGTCGCTGAGATGGAAAATCAAACCTCTGACTCCAGCTGACACCAGCTTCCATTACACTAAATAAAAACTATCTTCCGAAGGCCCCAGCAAGTGGGACAGGCCATTTCCCACACTGCCAGGCTTGGAAAACAGCGTGTGCACCAACTGAGAAGAAAAGCCTCATTAGTATTAATATTTACACTGCAGCCATGCCCACGGGCCCTGGTTGGGGTAAGGGTCTTGCTGTGTTTGGAGCTACAGGAGATGAAGGTGCAAGCCCTGCTCTGACGAGCTGCCCATCACTCAGCTACTCCTCAGCTGATATCCTGTCCCTTCCGCCATGAAAGGCAGAGCATTTCCATTTCCCACCTGCCTACCATTCTTGCACACCCTGACACTTCTGCATTTCAGAAATCATGGTGAGTTTTACAGCTGTGGATATAAGAAAAGGCCTTGTAGGTCTTCGGTAGCCAACTTTTGCATTGCAGTGACCAGCAAAGAGAAGTGTCCTGGGTGGGGACCAGTGGCTGGTGTAGGGGAGGAAGGGATCCAGAACCCCACCAGACTGAATGGAGAGGGGAAGGAAGGCTGGAGAGAGACTGCAGGGCTGCAAGTGGCTCTGCTGGGGCTGTGGGCTGCTTGCCCTCCTCCTGCCAACAGCCCTCTCGGGCTGGGCACCCTCCTGGGGAGGGCAGGAAGGGGACATCCAAAGGCTGCTGCAGGTTTGCAATGCACAGGGTCTCTTTATCGTTGACATGTGCAAAATGGAGTTTTTAGAGCCTTTCTTTTTGAAGATTTATGGGCAGAGTTCCTCCAGTCTTACTCACTGAAATGGATGAACAGCTCTAGATGAAACTTTCAACAACTAATGACAGCAAAGTTAGCTAGAGGCAAAAACCTAGCATGAAGAAGTTCAGCCTAAATGATTAAATTTGGCAAAGTTTTAAGACAGTGAAAGAGAAAATCTTAAAAGGGGAAGTTTTGGATGACCTTAATGCTATGCACTGCAGCCTGTGGTGTCTGTAATAGGTTATTTCCAGAGCATCTGAGCGTCTTCCAGTAGTGCATTAAGCAATGTAACTAACATCTGTCACAAGGTTCATTTTCCCTCTCATCTCCTCCCTCGAGGGAAATTCTCTCATTTCTTAACCTCTACTGGACCCCCACTCAATAATGTTCATTACCTCAAGAGAAAAACGAAAAGCCTATCTAAATGAGGAAAAAAAGAAAAGAGATAGATAATAGATCTAAGATTCAGGCTGCTTTGGTGACATTTTTAAAGTGTTTTTTGCCAAGCAAAACAGTATTTAAAAAAAAATTTCTTTACATGATATTTAAACATAGAAAAGGGAAGACAAAATTTTTGAGCTATTTTTCCTTCACCCATGATTATACAGCAATTTATCAACAAAATGAAACACGAACATCTGACTGGGATTATTTATTATACAGTAAGGCATTTATTTTTTGTTCACTTCACCAGGAACAGTGTCTCTGTTATGGCTAGTTAGCCATCTGTGTCCGAAGAGCTTTCAGGAAAGGATTAAACCGTCATTTGTTTTATTTCCTTTCATGAAATAACTCTCCTAACAGGGCTGGGGCAAGACTTGGGTATTGCTGGACTTGTTACCTTAAGGTGGCATTTGAAGGAGTAACTGGATCTTCCCTAGAGCTAAAGCAAAGCAATGTAAAGTTTGGGGTGTTGTTTTTGTTCTTTTTGCTCCTCACACATGCAGTATCCTACCGGAAATGGCACAGATCAGGCAATGTCTGTGCCATGCTTAGGCAGAAGTAGAATTATCCGTGGATTTATTTTTTTAAATCTGATTCATTCCCTACATTCAGCCAATAAGGCCTGGGTTTAAGCACTGAGAGAATGTGCAGCTAATCAGGGCTGGAAGCAGGAGGCTGACAAAAACAACCCCAGGAGGCAGAGGTATTCCACGTCCTCCAGGTGCAGGGGATTCCCAGCCTCAGCCATCCCTTCCCAGCCCCACAGAAGGCAGCACCGTGGCATCTCTTGCCCATCTACAACTGCACAAGTGGGGCAAAATTCTAACACTTCTTCCCTGCAAAGAAAGAGCAGAATAAGCCACCTGGTGCAGAGACTGTGCCCTCAGTAAGAGCAAACGTGGGAAAACTATTTGCCAGAAGGAGGTACCTTGTGGCTCTCGCAGCGGCACTGCGGGGCGTCCTGGGGCAGCCTCACCAGGAGCACCAGCAACAGCTCACTCATGACCTGTGTCCACAAACCAAAAGCACTTTTCCAAGAAAGGGGCAGATTTGGAAAGTTTGATGCCAGCAGCTCCTCACGCCACACTTTTACCGACTGATTTTTCGGAAGCACTCAGTAGCCAAAGCTCTCAGGCGCTCGCTGTGCTTGAAGTGACAACTGCGCTCTGTTCAAATGTGACCTGCACAGGAGCTCACGGCCAGAGTGCAAATGGAAGAGACCCCTGGAGCAGCTGGCCCCGGCACTGGCGGGACCTCGAGGGGGACACTTTAGCCAAGGAAGGCTCTTCCAAAAGCCAAACATCTGAAAGGATCGGAAAATGGGTTTTCTCAAGGTCTTGGCTTCAGGGACCATATGTGACACTGCAGTGAATTCCACACACCACCTTTGAGTGGAAGAGCTGATTTGTCGTGAGTGAGTGCTAGTTAAAGAACCAGGTATCCCATCTGAGCCATCAACTGCAGCTCTGGAGACTGCTCCAGCAGGAGCTGGTCTGGCACAGCAAACCGCAGTACTGCAGGAGAAATAAAATACTGACATCTATAGGATGTTCAGTATTTCTAGCAGCCACAACAGGAAGAAACCCATAAATAATATCCATTCTTCACTAAAATTTTCTGCATTCGTTCACATCAAGAGCCGTTTCAGCTTTTCTGCCCATCGTTGTTCAGGTGCTACTCATTGCAGCCCCAAAATCGCTGTGTCCTGCCTGGACTGGCCTGCAGGACATACCCAGTGTAATCCAGGGGTGACAGGGAAGAAGCACCTGCAGCACATGGATGGGATAAACAGAGGCAGGAGTGGGGGAGGACAGAGCTCTGCAGGAACGACAGCCCTCCCTGGGAAGGGGACGGGCTCTCTCCAGGTACCAGGGAGGCTCCAGGTGCCACCACCTCTGTACCCCATTTACAGCACAGCAGCTTCCCCTCGGGATGCCTCTTGCTGGGAGGCACATCAGGGGTTCATTCGGGCCACTGCTGCCTCGGTGGGACTGTGAGAGAGGAAACATCGACCTCTCCGTCCGTCCCTGGGAATGCGTGGAAGGATCACGCGGCTGGTGCAAACCCAGCCAGGTACACACAGCCCGCTCCCACCTGGGTGTCACCAGTGCCCCCAGTGGGACAGCACTGCACCTCCTGCCCACATTTTGTGAAGCTGCTCTGCTTGCTAAGCCCTGCTACGTTTGAAACAACCTGGTCACAGGCTGCGGGGCTGCAAATCCACAGAGCTGTGACCCTGCTCCCAAACCGACAGGAGCATCTAATTCTCCCGATCAATTCCCAGACAAACAAAAGCCAAGAAAGACGAAGGACACCCACGGCAGGCAGCATTTTCTTAGCAGCAATACAATTATAATGCAGTTAGACTGTATCTGTTTACATTCCCAAATTGAAATAACCTTTTTCTTATCCCCCTGCCTTAACTTCCCTAACATTCCACTACCATGGTGTCAGCAGGGAATCCTGCTGCACTGTAATGAAGCTGCACTAAAGAATTGGAGTCATGGTAGAGACTGAAATTCTCAGTTATACAGAAAAAGCATTTTGTTTTCTGCTTTGGACTGAAAATGCCTCATCTTAGAGAGGACTGGGGTTCCAAGTGTTCAAGAGGAAGACCTGGGAAGATGAAGTAGTTAAAATAATTTCCCTTTTAATGGCTGTTTTGCAGCCTTTTTCCTTTCAACTTTGAGAAAAGCTTTGAGCTTTCCCTGTTCACAGAACTCTAAAATAGGCAAGGCTGTTTGATTTCGTAAGTGAAACCATGCAATTCCTAGGATTCTTGCTATGACATTTGCTCAGGAGAGCTGAGAGAAGGTGCAATTGCTTCCTGAGAAGCAGCAAGATTGCCACAAGCAGGGACAGTGTCAGGATCTGGTTTCTTTGCTGACTTACACTGTGTCCCTTGGTCTGCTTCTCCCCATCCCTCTCTGCTACTGGGAATCTGCTAAAACACACCTGTGGGAAGTTTGGGCTTTTAAATCTGTGCCTTAAATGTCCCAACAGTTCCCTAACTTGCAGAAAGTTTATACATATCAGGTCCTTAATCTCAGTTTTCCTGGGAAAATGTCTGCAAGTATCTTCCTTCAGAAACCCACTACGGAACATGCCTGAGCTAAAGAGTTTTCCCCCTCACCCCATGAAAACTGAATGTTCTCCAAAAGATTAAGATTTTTAGATTTAAAATTCTTGTGTTTAGGCTGAAATTACAAGCTAATAACAACAATCATGTCATTAAGTCTGGATGAAAGGTTTTGATCATGGAGAAAGTACATTCCAACACAGTTCAAATGAAAAATCTCAAAGGTTTGAGCCCCTCCCTCTCACACTCCACCTCCTCTCTCTCTCCCTGTGCTTCTGCAGAAACACAGTAAAGAAAGATGAAAAAAGCAAGGAAGAAAAAGTAATTTTCTCTCTGGAATGCAAGCGAAACAGTAACAGGTTTCAATTATAACAAGATACTCGTTTTCCGCACAAAACATGTTTTCACATTTTAGTTTTTTTTTCAACAGGCTCCAGCTCACAGTAAAGGTTTAACACATGAAGGCAAATATAGCTTACATTTTAGGAATTTTCATGATTTTTATGGATTGCATTGATGAGAAATGCATTTGTGCACTTTGAACTGCCAGTAACAATTTTGTTGTGGGATATACTTTGAATAATTCCTTTGCAAAAAGCATGACTATGTATTCATTAGAAATGGAAAGTTGTTCTGGAAGACTCAAGCTTCTAAATTAATGGTATTTCAATAAATAAGGTGGCATAAATTCAACATACTGACTGTCCAATTCATTTTCCTCTAACCTAAAATATATCATCACTCTCTAACTGCAATTCCCAGCCATGCCATCCTCTTCATCTTAATTCTAAATGGTCTGCACTTACTGAATCATTTGCTGTGCACTGCACAATCCTCACCCTTAATTGCACGAATATTTTATTTTTGGAACAACACAGCTCAGCAACAGGCTTCATTTTTCCTTTCCTGACTTAGTCTCTATTAAAGTAAGGCATTTACAAAAGCTCTGTAAGCAGGGACAGAACCTGAGTTGCCCCTCCATGGCCAACAGTTCCCAGCTAATCCCAAGTCAGCCCCACAGCCCCGTGAGCAGAGCAGCGATTAAACTGCGCCTCAACAAAGCAACTTTGTGCACAGCCCTGACGTGCTCCCGGCACAAACGTCTCCCTCCTGTTATGATTGGTATTCCCCAGATGTTTGACTCCGAGCTCAGCCTTGGCAGGCGAGGCTCTGTGGCTGCAATTCAAGTCCCAAGCTTGAGCAGCTCCAGTGTTTATTCTCATAATTTACACTTTGTGATGGCTTATGGACAGTTATGTACTTGGTTTTACAGCCACCACTTCAAACCAAGGGGCTGATCGTGCTCTCGTGGAGTCAGTGGTAGATGCTTCCCAATTCCACCACTGGCAGGAGGCCCCGCATCATCAAACCATCTCTCAAAGCAAACCAGCCAACGTAAAAGAACGATCTGTTTTAGGAATAATAAAAAATGCCTGAAATCTTACTTACTAGGAAGTCTTCTTCACAGTACACCTTGCCATTGACATTGTAGAATGCTTTTCCTCGTAGTCTTCTCCCTGTTAAAACACAGGACCATCAGAATTTTGTTCTGCATCCCCAAACCCAGTCGTTCAGGATGCAAAGTGAAAAGCACGGCCCCTGTACCTGTCTGTGGGGGCTGTTCCCAGTCCCTCTCTTCCCCGGAGGGCCCCTCCAGAGCCAGGGCTGAGGGTCAGGCTCTTGGTTCTATCCAGCCTTACCAAATCAGGTACCAATCCTTGCCTTAGGTACCAACTAAATGGTACCTCTAAGTGCAGGTTATGGAACCCAGCTGACACCAGTTCCTGAAAAACTCCCAGTCTAAGCTCAAAAATGATTTGGGGGAAAAGACTCCTTTGCAAATTGAGACAATTTTCTTGCAGGTAAAATCCCAGCAGGCTCACATCCACTGCAATCAACAGCAGCAGCGTTTGTCTCCAAAGGACTACACAAAGGAGCATATGGATGTTCCTGCCACCCTCAAAAATATTAATAATCAATGCCACAGCAGCTCCCTGCGACACTAAAGCAGTACAAGGCACACATGATGGAGGGAAGGGCAGGAGAATCACACAGAAAGCAAGACATTTTGTGTTCAAGTTTTGACATTTCCCATTTCATTAGCCCATGCGGAACTCGACTGACAAAGCCTGTGATAGTCATTAACTGATGGCTCCCTTCACAGTGAAGAAATGCACAGCAGACTCCAGAGAATCTCAACAGAAAGGATGCAAACCAGGAATTCAAGAACCACCAAGCCCAGTCAGTTTGTAGATAGAGCAGATCTGAGCTGTCTTACACCAGAGCTGCTCTGTTGAAAGCAGCGCTGCTTCACCAGTGCAAAACCAGAGAGGGAGAAGGGAAACCACACTCATCCCAATTCACCTCATTCCCACTCTGCCAGGGTCCCACTGGCCAAAGCTCCCAGGCATGTGGGAGCTCTCAGGAGCCCTTTGCAGCCCCAGATGGACAGGGCTGCCTTAAGCTGTGCCAGCAGCGACACAGGGCAAGGGAGCGGGCAAGAGGAATTCACGGGTCAACAGATCCCAGGTCGCTGCCGGAGCTTCGCTCCACGGAATCAGCCTGGACGTCTCCTCCAAGTCCACCAGAAACACCACCGATCTCCATGGAGGGTTTGACACCAAGGGCCGGTGAGCTGAGCCAGCTGGCCAGCAAGGAGGGGCAGGATGCTCTCCACGGTTTCCATAAACAATGTTGAGGAAAATATGATTAATTTGCAGTGCTTGAAAGTGCCTTTTACACGTTGCCACTGTGATCTGATCCTGGGAAACAGTGTGTGGCACAAAGGAGTTGGGATCTGGGCTGATGCTTTTGGGAAATCACATGCTGCATGCGGTTGTCTGGTGGTTTTACTGGCGTGGCTGAGGGAAGTGCTTCTTTTGTGTGCACATTCTTGGGCTGTCGATCTCACGGGCTGCTGTCTCCATACTGCTGGTAGGTGGAGTCAGCTCTTGTTTGTCTTTCCAGCTGCCCGGTGGCTCTGGTGGGGACCAGGACCCTGGTGACGTGGGCAACGTGCTCATGCCCTCTGAGAGTCTTAGGTAAAACTGGGCCATCCCTTGAACAAGGCACAGAGCTGGGACAGCAATCAGGGGACCATGGGGCCTCTCTCAATTGATGCAGGAGCAACCACATTTAGATCTTCCCTCCTGCTTATCAAAGCTGTGTTTAAACCTCTCTAGGGAAAGGTAAAGTACATGGAACGAAAGGAAGAAAGGAAAGAGGCCAGAATGGCTTTGTAAAGGACATGTTGTCTCTGTCAGATCCAGCCTTGGCACACAACTTGTCTTTAGCTGGTGGACATGAAGCGGCTGCACCCAGAACAGGGACCTGCCTTGGATGTGCTGATGCAGCACTTCCCCCGTGCTCGTCCCCAGAGCCGGGTGCTTGCTGCAGGGGAAGGAGCGCTGGCCATCCCTCAGCACACACCCACTGCGGTGAGGAGCAGCACAGGTGATTAGGCACAAACCCCAGAGCCGGCTGCTGGCAGCATCTCTGCAGGAGAGCAAGGCGCCAGTGCAGGGAGGCACCAGCACCTCCCGAGGCACTGCAGAAGGGGCAGGAGGACCCCGACATCCCACTCTGCACCCCAGCCTGCCAGTGCCGAGGTTGATAGGAACGGCACAAATTCTGCTCTGGTTCTTTCCTCAGCACAGCATCCCTGGCAGAAGCCAGTGGGATCAGCGCTTCCCTGGACTGGGATGGAGTAGGAAGCCTCTGACCCAAAGCAAACAAGGCAAAGCCAGGGTCCTGGAGTGGCTCTCACACAGATCAGGTCTCAGATGCATTTGGCAGGTGCCTGCCCCGTGCCCAGCCCCACTGTGAGTCTCCACGTCAGCCCTGCACTGGTGGGATCCCTGCTCCCAGCCCGCCCCACGAGCCCCCACGTGCCCAGCACAGAGGGCTGCTCTCCCCGCCCTGCACCTGCCACCTCTGCACCACACTGCACTCCCAGCACAACACCTTTACAAACTGAGGGAAAATACCATTTCCCCCATTTTCCAGCTGAAAAAAACAAGACACCTATTAGGGAATTGACTTGCCTAAACTCATAAAGCAGGCAAGCAGCTTGCTCACATGATAATGACTATTATTAGCAATGATTAATAAGATTGACAGGCCTTTTACCTTAGAAGAATTTCATTCAGGGATTTCATTCAGTACAATAATTAACTCATGAACAAGAAACAGCAAGTTATCACTCAAAGAACCTTGGATACCTATATTGGCTTCTACATCCTGCATTTTAGAAATAAAGGCAAAAGTGTACATTCCACTGCCCTCCAGAAGGGTTGACTAAATGACAGCATTGAACATGGTCAAACACCACCCTCGGGGTGCCTGGGCATCATGTGCAAACCGCAGTCAAGAGGGAAGTGCTGGCAACTGCAGCCAGGGAGACAGGAATCCTGAGGAGACGCAGTGGTGATGCCCCCAGCCCCAGGGCAGCTGTGCAGCAGCGTGGGTGCAACACCGTGATGTTGGGATGCCTGCCCCGAGCTCCAGGAACTGGACAAGGGGGCTTCACCTCTCAAGGTCCTGGAGCAACTCGAGACCTGCACAGCACCAGCCTGTTCTGTGTAGCTGGAACCTGTTATAGTAAATTAAGCCGAAATTACAAGTTAAAACCCCCCTGATGTTCCTTTAGCCAGCTGAGCCAAGCACCTGGCCAGCCAGGGAAGGTAACATCACCCTGCCCACTGGCACACAAGCCCTGCTGCTTGGCTTTCCTTTGAATGACTGAGTCTAGCCAAGCCTGGTTACTATTTGCTTTCATAATATTGAAACAAAAAAAGTCAAGAGCTTCTGACAAAACTTGATGCAACTTGCTGACGGCTCATTATAATAATAATGAGCAGCCTAGCGCAGAGTTCAGGAGTGTGGGGTTTCACAAACACCGCACTTGGTTCCTCCTCCCGCTGGATTCCCACCTTGGCACGCCTGCCCTGTCAGACCAGTTTCCAGCAGCAGCGAGGAAGAGGCTGCGTTTCACACCCGACAGAGCAGC
Source organism: Cnemophilus loriae (assembly GCA_013397755.1). Classification (NCBI taxonomy): domain Eukaryota; kingdom Metazoa; phylum Chordata; class Aves; order Passeriformes; family Corvidae; genus Cnemophilus; species Cnemophilus loriae. The sequence continues at coordinate 85,152 of VZTF01001991.1, forward strand.
AGGAACAGGGAACGCGCAGGGAGACCCGGCCCGGAGCCACCCCGCCCGTGCGCAGGCTCCTGACACCTGCAGCAGCTTCTAGGGGAAAGCCCCTTCTCCCCCGAGTGCTCTTCAGCCTCGCCTTCCCATGGAAACAAAGCTTTTGCACTGCCAGTGACAAACAAGAAACTTCCATTTCCTGGCTGACACCCCCACCTTGGAGGGGGAGCGAGCACCAGGCTAAGGGAGCTCCACCACCTCGGGGGGGAGGCAGAGACCTCACGAACACTCCAGCAAACAGTGCAAACGTTCACGAGATAATCTAGCAGATAATGAAATGAAAGCTAGAAATTGCTCTGTCCCAAGGACCGATCACAACCAACATGGTTATTGCAACCAACATGACAAACATCCAAAAGAATGCAGGTTTGTGGAACTCCTAAAAAAAAAAATTAAAAGCAGAATAATCTCTAGGTTTTTAACAGTGGTTTGGACATTAAACCAGTTTATAAGCCTCTGTTATTTAAATGTGTCTATCGATTTCTTCCTGCACAATTTTTATCTCCTACATGTTGCAAACTAAAAGGAAGGAATGGGAGAGCTGTTGCTTTGTCAAAGGATTCAACTCAAAGACAGCTTGCAAAAGGAAAAATGACCCCCAGTTGACACAGGCTGTCCACAAGTATTCTCCCCAGTCTCCACAACACTTTGCTGGGTGGTGAAAACACACCAGCCAGGAAGCCAAGATGAACTGAAACTTTTTTCCAGTGCTGTTCCAAATGCTGCTCCAGGCCCCCATGGAAGAAAATGTGAATCAGCCCAGGTTTTACAGTCCTGGGGACATGGCCCAAAAGAGCATTGGAAGTGTCCTGCCCCCTCCCCTCTAGTCTGGAAAGCATCTTCCAAGCCCTCCCTGCTGCTGCTGGCCATGAGTATTTGCCTGTGGGGAGGTCAGTTTATCAATCAGAGCCTCCAGTGGAAGATCTCCTGTCTCACACAGGATGAATGCAACCGGATCAGGGGCTGACACCCCCCTCGCCGCTGTAAGACAGGAGATAGGAATGTCTCACTGTCACAGCAGGGTTATTAGACCTAATTACTGTTTGCAGCGTGCTTTGAAGTTGAAAAGTGCCAAGCAGTATTATAATATTTTAAGTACTTTGATGATTAAAAACACACAACCCTTTGGTAATCATGATTTAGTAGCACTGTAGAGTAAGCAAGTTCATGTGAGAAGCCTGCACTGTCTCCGTGCCTGACGCTACTCAAACACAAACAACTCCCCTCTGACATCATGGGAATGCTGCAGCCCCAGCCCTGCCTCCCAGATAATGCCTGGTGCATCCCAGCGTGCTGAAAAACCCACAGCAGAGCACCCCCTCACCATCAGGATCCCTCTTGTGGTATTCTCAACAGAGATGTGCCTCTTCTAACTTCATGTGGGAACGTTTCAGTGTTAGAGGGGACAAAGAGTGAAGTGACTAATAACGTCCTGTTATTTCTGATGGCACAGCTGTGTGGAACAAGGATACTATTTTAGCCACAAAATGTAATTAAACCTTCCCATATGGAGTGCAATCCAAGAGTTCAGTTGGAGGTATCACTGCTAAAGATAAGAAATTCGTTAAAGCAGAGCTAATTAACAGTCCGAACAGCCCAAGTGAACACCGTGGAATGTCACTCCAGTGGCTGCCATTCCTGCTGGCCGGGGACATGGCTGTGCAGCACAGAGGAGGCGCAGGCAGAGAGGGGTGCAGGCGGTGGCCAAGGACCAGGCAGGGTGGCTGTCCCTGCCCTGCACGGCACCAGGGCCCTGCCTGAGCCCCCTGGGAAAGTGGCACCCAGGAGCTCCTGACTTGTCTCACAGCAGCAAGACAGATCTGCAGCATCCTTCTTGAACAGCTCTTTCTGGAGGAAAAAAAATTCTCGCATTGCTTCTCTCCTTGAGATTCCTCCTCCTTCTTATTTAATGAACTGTCAGTGCTAAGGCTGATCGGGACACTCAGTGAGGATCTCTGTGCTCTGGAAGCCCTGGTCCATGACTTGCTCAGCTTCCTGAGCGTGGCAGCCCGAGCTCTTCATGCCTGGCTGACCAAAGAACTGTGCCTGTTTTAGTTAGCAATATTAAACATGGACCTAATTGCTCGTTAACTGCTTCAGATGCCATCTCTGCAGTGACTGCTGTGACACCAGCACCAGGACTCGTCTCATCCCAGCACCTTAAGTGACAGTCTCCCAAAGCCTTCAGACTGCAGCGACGTGTAAACACACACAGAGGATTAATACACAACATTTGCTCAAATATTTCCCAGCTACCTTAACAGTGAAGGAAAATTCCCACGTATTGCCCCAAAGCCCTGTGCAAGTGGAATGAGACACACGGTGGCTTGAGCTGAGCAAATGCTTCCGCCTGCCCACTGCCCACCCCTGCCACGCTCTCCATCACTGCATAGTGTAATGGAAACTTTCACCAGGCCAAACCTGGTCATTTTGTTTTGCAAAACGCCCTGGCTCTTGGTGTGGGGCTGCTCCGATTCCGAGCTGGCCTGTGGTGCATCCATGGGCTGCCCACACTCCCAAAGGCACTTTTCCAGCCCAGGGTCCTCCCGAAGGTCCTGCCCACATCACAACGGGCACCACTGCCCATCAGCCTCTGGCACACGCTGCAGCTTCTCTTGGCATGCCAGGAGTGACTGTCCCTCTCACCTGTGTGACACCACCTGACGACTGAGGAACTGGAACACACAGAACTCAAAAGCTGAAGGGGAAGTGAAACCTCCAGAACCCAAACCAGTTCTCCACAGACCCCTAGGTTTGACAGCTACTATTTCTGAACAGTGGAAGCTAAATTTTAAGTCACCAGATGAGTCCAGGAGCTGAAACTTCAAGAGAGATACCGAGTTTTACAAACACAATAAATAATTGAAAACATTAAGTAATAACAAGCCACCCCTGCTACCTCCTCTGCCCAATCACCTCTGGCTAAAACGGGTGCAGAATTTCACCCAGGAGAGCTGTTTCCTTTCAAGCAGTAGAGGAGGTTTGCCTGCCCAGGAATTGAAGATGTGCCAAAAGAAAACAAAAGCTTCTAATACTTTTTCTTTATTTGTTACCATTCCTCCTTTACTCACATGTGAGTTTGGGCCTGCAGTTCCCCATCCCTCCCTCTGGCTTATACTGCCTCTCTGCACAGAGGTTTTCTTTCCATGGGGTTTCTGCCACTCCACCCATTGCGAGCAGGGCAAACCGAGGCTGCTTTAGCCTCTCAATAACTGTTAATTAAATTTTCCTCCTCGGTCTCCTACAGTGGACTCACACAAAGCCACCAAGCACAAGCTCTCCGTGCCGGGGTCCCGCGATGAAGCTGCCACCACAGTCAGGGTGCCAGGAGGGGACTGAGCTCCAGCCCAGCCCCTGGGCTTGGAGAAACTTCCATCCCCCCACCGCCACAGCCCCCTCCCCTCCTCATAACGCTCAGGCTTTGTGAAAGAAGGGGTGAATTTCTAGGGCTTTCAGGGGTTTTAAGATAGGGGAAGAAAAAAAAAAATCAATGCCAAATTCCTTTGAATAGAAGATACTGCATGTTGGCAGAAGCCACTTTTCACAGACTCCAGCCGTTTGAAATCTGAAACACTAAAAAGTGGCTACTGTGGATGTGCTGTATTCTTCTTTTCAAAGCAATCTGGCACACAATTTTGCTCCCCTGTTCTAGGACCCAATCCTGCATTCCTTTCACGCTCAGACTCCCATTGACTTTAAGGAATGCAGGATTGGATCCTAAATGTGTGCTTTACTCACACAATAGCTCCTCATGGTTACGATCTATTGAGAAAGGCACATTTTAAAAACCATTTGGAATTGCAGGCTCATCCACCAGGCCAGAATGCCTGTAAAGATCTCCCATTACTTCAGGAAAAATGCTCAGTGTCTGGATTGCACACACACACACACTCACACGTTTTCCTGGTTTCAAGCTGCAGGCACAGCTTAGCTTGAGACGCATCAAAATATTTTGAGCACTGACCTGATAGCTCCTAAAGAAACCACGTGTAATTTTAGGTTTTGAAAAAAAGCAAAACTCCGGGGAAAGAAAAAAAAAAAGCCACCAAAGCAAACATATAAGCAGCTGAATCCTAAGGTCGGTTTTTCAGAGAACTTTTGTAAAAGCCTCTAAAAGACCTGCACCAGCTAAGACAAAACAGAGCCTTGCACTGCTATTTTTGAGGATGCTGTATACTGAGTTACGAGGCTATTACGATGCAAATCTCAAATGTACAAGCTTTTTACTCGGCCATAAACACAAAACAGTATACATTGTCCTTTCAGAAGAAAAGGTTTGCTGCTAAAATAGCAGAAGCCCTACGTAAATAACCAACATTCTTTCTGCCTGAGGTCACTGACTTGGCCTATTCAATTCCAGGCTAGTCTGGGATTTGACAATCTAAGCAGGGGAGAGGCCCTTTCCTTTTTTTCAAAAGAATGCTGGGATTTTATTTGAAATTTAAACTCTTGCAAACAAAAGGTGGCATCGTATGTTGGAGGCCTATGAAGGTGGAGTACAGGATGTGTATTGTTTTCTCCCTTTACATAGTTTCTTTCAGGAAAGAGTATTCAGAGTCTGTGAACAAATTCTAATAAAATATTATCATCAGGTAGGCAGACATAGCAAGATATGAACAAACACTTTAAAGAGATCAGGAGATTCAATGTCAAGAAATATTGATGCGGGAAAAGCGTAAAAACGGTTTAAAACGATAATTTAAATTATAATTTAAAACAAATTATTTTCAAATTAATAACTGGAAATCATTCTCAAGTTTAAGTTCCTATACTAATTCATATTTGTACACCAAAACCGAGCTTTTCAGTGCAAATTAACCGTGGCTACGAAGTCAGCATTCATTCTCACTCTCCACCTCGTGGCTCTGCCCTGGGGAGGCAGATGGTACTTTACTTATTTTCTTATTTTTCCCCCCAATTACCGCTGCCCAGCTCTTACTCGGTCTCTCACAAAAGCCCACTCTTGTGTTATACAACGATCATCTCCGTTCTGGGCCGTTCTCCAGGCTCTGCGCTGCCCGGTGCCACCTCCCCGGCGGGAGCAGCCCCGGCCACGCCCGCACCTCTCCCGGCNGGCCCCGCCGGGACCGAGCCGCCGGGGACGGAGCGGCCCCGCCGGGACCGAGCCGCCGGGGATGGAGCGGCCCCGCCGAGCGCACCGCGAGCCCGCCGGGCCGCAGGGCTGCCCCCGGTGCCGTCCTCGGCACCAAAACGGCTGTCCTTGCTGTGCACTCGCTGACGTGCGCTACAATCCAGATGAAAACACAGCACTCCGTCATTCTGACATGTTTGTAGCCCAAGGTAAACTCGAGACTCTCCTCTGCAGTTTACCTTAACCTGCCGTGATGTCAAAGTGAAAACCGTCATTATTTTCCCTGGGATTTTGCCCCGTGCCAGCAAGGGCACCGAAGGGGACACCTCTGTACCCGGCAGGTGCTCCTTTGCTGCATCCAACCCCCCTGCATCCTGCATCCTGCACTGCAGACCTCTGCAGGACTCATCCCACCCCAGCCCCAAGTGGGTGCTGAGGACACGGAGGGCAGATTCCTGAGGTGTGGAGGGCACATTTCTGCCCCAACCTCGCCGCATGACTGCAGCTGTCAGCCTCCAGCAGGATTATGTAGATAGATAGCTAATATCTTTTGTTACCTTGCTGGAAAACCCCACCTTTCTTGGCAGGGTATCCATAATCTCCGTGCCATGTTTACTCTAGTGTGGAATTCTGTCTTCCTTTCTGTCTCCTCCTACTCCTGGGTCAGGTTATTTAACTGAAAGGTTGCTTAAAGCTGCAGGGACAAGAAGCTGTCTGACCTCTGGCACTCTGGCAAGGCGTTCCTGTGCAGACTGTATTATAAACTTAGCAGATACTTTCAAGCAAAAGTTTAAATTTGCAAAAGTTTAAATTGGCAGATGTTTCCTTTCTCTCCCACTTACATATTTATTCTATGCCATACCACCCATCGATTTCAGGGTTAACACATAAATTATTTCCACAGAACTCTAACAGAAGAACTTATGCTGGAAAAGGGTTTGCAAAAACATAAGCCAAGTATATATTTAAAAACAGAAACACAACTGCCTGCATTGATCTAATAGCTACTTCGGGTCTATATATTAACATATATCTTAAAATATATTACTTAACAAGCCAGCAAGTGGCAACACTAAGAAAATGTAAAATAAAGCTCCAAGTGTACTTTGATTTAATTTTTCCCCCCAGGGCTGGGTTACCAAATGCAAAAAACCCCCACCAAACCTGAGAGGCCTCCCCACCACTCAGCAAGCTGGGAGGGCAGGGGGTATAGCTCTTCCCCCAAGGTAGCTTCCACTGTGGGAAGCTTTCACCATTCCATCACAGCCTCTTGTTCATTATCAGCAAAGAATTCCAATTTTCCAGCTGCTGCCTGTAAGCTAGGACTTAAAAGAGTACTTGTCTTATCACACTGTCCCAGGGTCCAAGCGCCAGCCCATCCTGTGGCAGAGTAAATCCATCCCCCAAGTGCAGCCCACTCCAGCCCCAGCCTTCCCGAGGCTCCAGGCAGGACACTGCCTTCCAGCAGCCTGGCTGGCCCCTACCCGTGTGTCGTGGTGGGTGGCTCTCATTCAGCCTCCAGTAAGAACCACCACAATGTCAGCAACAAGGATCCATCTATCCTGGCATCCTGTCTCCAGATCTGGCCAAGAGTGGAAGCTCACTGGGAAAGAGCACTACAAGCAGGGCTCACACAGCTGCAGTGTTCCCAAGAATAACCGCTCACCTTCCAGCAGCCAGCACTTCAGGCTTCCTGCACCACAGGCTGCATCATAACTATTATGTTTAATAGCCTCACTGGACCAACCCTTCTCTAATTTGTCTAATTTCTCTATGAGATCATTTATATTTTTGGCCTCCACGCTGTCCCTATGGCAGAGTCCCACAATTTCACTGTGCATTGTATGAAACATTTCCTTTTGTTTGTTTTGAACCTCTGCTGATCTCAAGCTTCTGTTGCACCCTAGAGAACACGGTGGCCTCTGCAGTCATTACCAGCAGACTAAAGAGCTCTGTGAGTCCAAGTCTGAAACTTCAGCTGCACCTGGATACCAATGGGATGCACATGTCCAGCACAACTGGTATTTCTATCTAGCAGCATTCTGAGACTCTGCGCAGGTCTTCTTTGTACAACACAGGTGTGGACACACACACGTGGAACAGTCCCTGACTCAAAAGCTCACACTGTTTGTGTGAGATCCCAGAGGGAAACAGGACCAACCTCCCGAGTTCTGCACTGCCCCAAGTTCATGAGCAGCCTTTGTGAGTGGTGAGCTGCTGAGAAACACAACAGGAGGCAATTCCTATGGCAGTGCATCCAAAAAAAGATGCTACTGTATTCCAATAAGGCTAAAGGAAGAAAAGAAGGAAGAAGGAAAAAAGATGTTTGGTCCTCAGTGTCATGTGGACATTCAGAGCAGGGCAAGAACCCACGGGAGACTCCACCTGACAACCAGCAAACGTTGGGGAAGATTGTTGGACTGAGTGTACCGCAGACCCCTCACCATTGCTACCAGGTTCTTTACTGAAAGTCACCATTCTCCATTCAAGTTCAGCCTCAACTAAAAGTCCCAGCTTAGCCAGGCTCTGAAGCAGATGAAGAGAAATCTGAGCAGGAACTGGAAGAGCAGGCAGGTTGCTGAATGTCATCGTCACACGGAGTGAGCTGCAGCATCACCTCTCCTAACATACAAAAGAGTATGTTGAACAAAAGGAGTGGACACAGCCCAGTCCTGTGGCGACATGCAGGAGAGCCTCAAGGGAGATGAGCAATTTCCCTGAACTCTCTCCTGCGCTGTCTCAGAAAAACAAGAATGGATTTGCAGAGCTCACTCTGCCTCGCGGTAGCGCCGTGTGAGTCAGCACCCAGCGTGAGCAGCACCAAAGGGCGCTGCCGCTGGACCTCCACACGCCAGCAGGGCTTGGGTGGAGTCACGTCCAGAAAGGGCTCAGCAGCCAGCACCAACGGCACCCCATGTTGGTGAAACCAAGCTCCCAGTGCACAATTCTCCTTCCCTGGAGGTAAATCTTTGCAATAAAGTGAGATTGTTAAGATCCACAGTGCCTAGAAATGGCATCTTGAGCAACAGCTGTAACCCTTTTCTTCATGGGATAATGGAAGAATGTGTCAGGGAGTGGTCCTTGGGTCCAGAAGAACGAAGAAAACTTAGAAAGGATAGTACACAGTTAAAAAAGATATTTTCAGAATGACAAAGTATTAAAGCATCTGCTAGTTTTGAAGGACATTCTTTGGGTTTAGATTATTTAGCTGTAAATTTGAAAGACCTGCACAGAGAACAACCCTCCTGTTGCCAACACTGGTGAACAATTGCACTGATGTTAACAACGTTACTTCAGATTTATCCTGGGTAACTTGGAACAAAACCCCACTAGGACCTTAGATATGTGTTTTAGACAATATTCCAGTATACTCTGCTCTAAACAAAACAAAACTGAAAATTATAGTTGTACTCAATTACTGAAATGGACTGGGGCTTGCTCAGCCAATTCGAAATCTAATCAAAGATCAGCCCTCCCTGGGCTGCCCTTGATATTTTGTGCTGAACTGACCACAGCTTCCTGCAACAGGTCACATTAGTACTAAACCCACCAGCAGCTCCCAAGGCAGAGGGCTGAATAGGTGCAGCTCCTGACAGTACACTCACTTCTTTTGGCACTCAGGTACAATAAGGATATTGTTCCTTTAATGCTTAGCTTTCCTTTTAAGAAGTATGTGAGATTTCAGCCAATTCTCCACAACGATTAGTTCAGGATGAATGTACTTAACTCAGGATTCAGCTGGAAAGAGCCCAAGTAGATGCAATCAATTTTCTGCTAAAATCCACTTCCTTCCTCTCTCCTCTACCCAGCATGAGACATCAGCTCTCCTCTACAGCCAGTGGTGACTAAGACACTGCAAACCTCTGCCTTCAGCCATGCTCCTATCAAAGCTGGTTACTCCTGATTTCCCCTGGTTTTTGGGTTTTGCATATCCTATTCACTTGCCCAGCATTTGGGCTAAGGGGAAAAGGCTCTAGAAGCAAATATGAAAAAGCAGCAATACAGCAAACCACAAACATCAAATGCATCTAAACAGGGTAATAAAAAATAACATCCATTCAAAAACAAGGCTTAGAAAACATGATCTCTGGCTCTCACCTACATACTTTCTTAAGAGATTAAGCAGATGATTTCCAGCCTTATTTTCCCAAGTGTATACATTCTGCTTCGTTAAAATAACTCATGGAATCAGCAGAACAAGTCCTGGTGGCTGTGTGTTCTTTAGGCTTTCTTCCTCTAGTCCAAACTTTTGATTGTGCTCACCTATCAGTAAAAAATATTTGCACATGCATCCCAATACACATGCATTTATATACTTATAAATTTTATACATCCACTTGTGAAGTATTTTCTCCCTGTGCCCTAAAGGATCACCTTGAACACTGTCTGGGGTGCCTGCACACCACTTTGGAGACTGCTGCTCTAGAGACCACTGCACTGTTAATACTGATTCAGCAAATTGTTTCCACGGGTCTGAATCTACACTGCCGTGGTTCCTAAGGTCAGCAATCCACTGACTCACTCAATAAAGTTATTTGCATTACTTCCAGGAAAAATTTTGCAGGCAGTGCAGTTGGAAGAGTGACAGTGCAGAGTACCCAGGCAGCCAGGGAAGTTGTGTGGCTGAGGTTCTGTGACTATATCTAACAATGTCAGGACATAGCACACTTGTGTTTTAGAGCACACTGACAGACAACTGCTGAGACGTAACAGTGAATAATCAAAAACAACTGCTAAATCCATTCCTGCTTTTAAATATGCACTAAATCAGATGCCTTTCACTCTGCACAGGCACAGCTAAAAGAGCTGGCAGGTATTGGTGGCCATGTTCTGCACGTGTGCCGGCACAGAGTCACCACACCAGCAGAGCCAGCCCTGCTGGCTGGAGTCAGAGCCACTGCTGATGCTACTTCTCACAGCAGATACTTCAAAAGTGCCTCTCATCCAGTTCCCTGCCTGTTTCTTGCCTGGCTTATCATTCATTTTACTACCATTACTACAAACACGGTGCAAGTTCACAGGAGTTTGGCAAACAAATAGTTAATGCTGGAAGGTTTTAGGCAAGAAATAATCAGCTTGGGGGCTGGTGGAGAGGACGAGAAAGCACCAAGCCTAAGGGGGCATCCAGAGCAGGGAGCACCGCTGGAAGCCCTTCCCCAGCCCCGGGGGATGGCAGGGCCAGGGCCTGAGCTGAGCCAGGACGGGGGAGCACTAACAGCACCTGAGGAGGTGCACGGGGCCCTGAGCAGGAACGGGAAGCAACACAGGGTTTTGTGCAGCCATGAAGGGAGCCTGTGGACACAACAAGAGCAGGACAGTGCACAGAGCGGCCAGGGACCCCGTCACCAAGCCCCCAGCGCTGCTGTGCCACCGGCACGCCATGGCACCAACAGGCAGAGGAAAGGGAGGGTCCCCGTGGGACCTGAAACCTGGCTCTCCAGGCCTGCCCCGAACACCACATGGCAGAAAGCACTCATGGGGGATTTTGGGAATGGCTTTACAGGGCCCCAGTAACCTCAAAAACAATGGAGTTTACCTTGGGGTTTAAGCCCCACTGCAGAGGCCATGACTGTCAACAGCCTCCCCGGCACCCTCCTGCCCCGAAGTGCATCTCCCAAACAGCACGAGGCGACCAGAGCACTGGGCAGAAGATGCTCTGAGAGGGTGAGCAACACTTCCAGCCCACAGGCTGCCAGGCCTCTCCAGTCACGCCACACACAAACACAAAAACACCCTGAGCTACATCTTCACCCATCGCTCGGCTTTGCGGGACAGGGGACAGAGGCTGAAATGCTCTTTGCCACTTCAGCCAAGGGTGGGTTATTCATCGCCCAGGAACAGCCATTTTGTGGGTGAAATGCTGAAGCCCCTGAGCACCCACCACCCCAAAACAATGGTGGGAGGTTACTCCGGCCCGTGACCACAGGACACAACCTGATCTCCAGTACTCAATGTCATGAGAAATGGAGTGAGAGGCCCAAGTGTCCAGCAAACGCTCAGCACCATTCCCAGAGGAACCTCAATACCATTCCCTCCTCACTCCTTGCATGCCCTGAGGCTGCAGGGATGCTTGGGGCAGGCAAGGAACATGGAACTACACTTGAAGTTGTTACACTCCTGCTCTCTCCACTGCTTGGAGAAAGTAATCCTCATTAATTTGAAGCCAGGAGAGCAGGTAAGCCCTCACAAGAGGGTGGATCAGCAAGAGAGGGGGCTGTTCAGGGGACAGCCCAGCACTGATTTCCAGCCCAGCACCACCGAGCACAGCACACGATCTCTGCTCCATCAGACACCAGTCCTGGGAACTGCCAGAGGGAGCCACTGATCCTATAAAGGGAGAAGCACTGGATATCAATGGACTGGATGCTGGCCACCAGGGAGGCCATGGCAGGGTTTGCTCCAGGTTTCCTTTCAGAAAGCATTTACTGTACCTAATGCAAGACTGTGGGATCAAGTTTGCAAGCGTGACGGTTGCCTGTTTTCACTTGTGTCAGTGCAGGGCACCCTCGTGCGGGGTTCACACTGGTAAAATAGCAGGAATTTCACAACAAAACCGTAAAATAATTCCTTACTGTTTCTGGCATGGTGTTCATAATCAAAGCCGTATTGCAAAATTACCTGGTTTTTATACAGCTACAGGGAAGAGGCTCACCTGGGGCAAACCACAGGATTAACGTCAGTGTGACGGGAGCAAGCTCCTGCTGCCCAGCTCAGAGCTCACACTGCCCTCCACAAACTCAAGAATACCCCAACACTAACTGAAACTGGATTTGGCCATGAGTGATGATAAATCTAGAAGGTCCCAGAAGTTTTAGTCAAAGTCAGGATTTTCAGGAAATGAGATATTTATTGGAAGCAAGGGAAAAAAATAGCTTTCTGGCCAAGATTGAATTTACTGAGTTTCTTCCTGTTCTGTGTTTTAAGGGAGTGAGGCAGAGAGGGGTGGTTAGAAACAAGAGCTCTTCATTACCTGGGTTAAAACGAACTAAAATTTCCTGAGAAGTCCAAGGAAAGGAGAAAACATCCACTGCTGGTAAATAACTCTGACCTGTAGAAGTGAATTTACCAGAACCGAGCTGGTCAGTCTATAACAGTAAGTTTATAAGCAGGCAAAACATTCAGGTCATGTCAAATACCAGGGGCTACCAAAGCACTTTCCTTGGTGCCCAAGGCCAGCCCACTGCAGCTATAATCGGCCAATCCTCCCGAGTCCTCTCATTTAAATGAGAAAAATTTATGGTTGTTTATGTAGGCTTCATGCCAAGCCTGTTTCTCTGATAAGCTTCTCTGGTGCATTTGTGTCTCACATCCAATTTAGAGTCCTCTGAACGCTGGAGACAGCATTCCTTGGATACTGAAAATAAATTAAAAACACAACGTTGGGCTTGGACAGAGGAATGGGAACGCTTTTGACGTGGCCCAGGCACTAAGGGCTCTTGGGAGCAGTGCTGGGAAAGCAGGCTTTTTAAAATCTTGCATTAGTCCATTTATTTAATGATATATAATCCTCAAACTGGTCCCCTATAAACTGTAAATACGCATTATTTGAGCAAGTAATTAGTTTCAGTAGCATGCGGTAGCAGCTGTATGGTTTGGCTGCCAGACACTGCAAGTGTTTCCTCCTGCAAATGCATCTATTTGTGATATAACAATAATTACTGAAAGATTTACGGAACTTCTCACTTCTCTGGTGCTTTGACCTCAGGATCTCCATATTAATTTCAAAATATTGAAAGCAGCACAGTATCACCCAAGTGAGGGAGGTGAGAAGGATTATGTCCACATGGGCCAAGCCACACAGGCAAAGTGATCTGCCCAGGAGGACAAGGAAGCCTCAGCAAGTGGAGCAAAACCCTGTCCTCTGCCTCACTGGGCTGATCCACCCCTTGGTGACCACCAACCTACCAATCCTCTCAGCTAAGAATTTTTCCCCTGTTGTTTGCCAATATCCACTGCCAGAAGAAAGCCTCAAAGACAGAGTGCTGAAGTTTGCTGCAACTGCATATTTTATAAATGGGAAGACAAACTTTAGCAAAAAAAAGAAAAAAAAAAATCTTTATTTTGTTTTGTACATGGCAAGATTCTTATGGGAAAGAGCTTTTCTAGACCCACAAGAAGTCAAAGCATCCTTAAGCTGAAGAGTGGCAGCGGAAACCTTTGATCGGTAAAATGAATTTGCGAGGTAAAACCCAGGCTGCTTTCTGGTGAGAACTTTAATGTCTTTTCAGGCCACAGAGACAACTCTCCCTGGAAATAAGCAGTTAACAAGAATTAAAGATGAGGTCGTAACCCAGCCTGGACAGGGGGCATGGCTGCGGAGCAAAGCCAGAGCCCTCCTGTCACACAGCACGGGAGGCGAAGTCACAGAAGCAGCAAAACCAGATTTCCTCTTCATGCTGTGTCCTCTGCTAAGAGCTCCAGTCCTCGTTAGGCTGGGCCTGCAGAGCTGGACTGAGAGCTGGCCTGGCAGGAGGGGAGAGGTCTTGTCCCTGCACTGTCACCAGGGAACCACAGCAGCAAGTCCAAGACTGGAAAGAGCAGGAAAACAGGCAACAGGAACAGGAATAGAAAACTCTTTTGAAGTTTGGAAAAGGAGCTTTGCTGGTGAGGAAGGACAGACTGAAGTTTCCATGGCTGCAAAGTGGTATAATCCTGCCTCCTTGATACGGGGATGATGAGCTGCCAGCAGTCCTTAAACGCTGGGAATTCCAGGAAAAGTCTAAGATATGCATAACGAATAAAAATGGGAAATTACCAGGGTACAGTAAGATTTCAAACAGTGCCAAAGGCAAGAGGAGCTCACTATTTTCTGGAGAAAAAGGTATTGACATGCAGCTAAGATCTTGACTAAAGTCATCCATTGTGCCTGTCTGAGATGGAAAACAAAAGATGCCCACACAGAAATAATAAAGTTTGAATTCTTCAGTAGCAGAGCAGACACATCAGAGCAAATGCAGGCAGAAAGAAGGAAAAAGACAACACATGGGGAATGGAAAACTTCCCACAAGATGCATCAGAGACAAAAACTGAAGTTCAATCCTTCCAACACACCAAGAAAACAATCAGGTAATGGTGACCCACAGATCACGCTTTGGTCAGTCCAGAGCAGCGACGGTGAGATCAATTCCAGGGCAAAGGAAAGGTGGAGAGTCACCCAAATGCCAGGAGAGGATCCAGGTGATACAAGGCTTTAGGGCAGGCTAAACACATGAGAGCCTGAACGTGTTTATGCACATGGACAGGTTTTGTATGAGGACAAAATGCACTGAGACAGGCACCAGGAAAGAAACCATCGCTTGGTTGTGGGTGGGAGAACCAATTCCCTGAGTGCTGAAGGACAAAACTGATTAACTGCATGTGTGGACACTGAACTGACTCGTTGAAGAACTGATGATGATCTATATTACATAAGAAATTATTGCAGAGTTTAGTTTGCAGGTTTAGTTTTCAGATGAGCAAAGATCAAGGACATCACTAAAGCATTTTTTGCACTTGGCAAAATATATAGGGACAACATACAGGAGAAACAGATCAACAGAATTACAGGAAACCAACCCCGAGTTTCTCCTTTAATTCACTCTCTTCTTCACTTTTTCCTTCCACCTGTGTTTTGGTAACACTTAAAAATTACAGACCCTGGAAATGGGAAACAGAAACATCTGTTGACAACGTCAGTGACTTGTCTGTGCTCTGCTCTGGATTATGTGGATTTCTTCCCTTTTGAGAGATGAACTCAACGGCAGCCCAAGGGAATCTCTTCTTTTGTACAAACTGAGGTGTGTTCCAAGAAAACATTTTAAATGGGTAGAGGGGAAGGTAAGAAAGGAAAAAAAAAAGAGCAGAAGGAAAAATTGAACACCCAAAAGACGTGGGTTTCAGAGAAGACAATCAAGACCTGCAGATAAAAGATGCGAATAAGGAAACGAGGAAATTTGACCAAATCTTGTTACTCTAGACAATAGGTGACATTTCAGACCCACAAAACTATGCAAAGAAGTGATTAGGTTCTCTGGAGTTTTTACAGAAATAAAAAACAGAGACAGAAACCTTGTTACTTAGAGCATATTTTTTGCACTTTATGTGTTTTCCAACCCCTGAAAGGATCACAGCTGCCATCAGTGATTGGTTCCACACAGAATACAAAAATGTTGTGGAAGGAATACATCTATGGTCAGTCAATGAACACAGAGGAAAGTTTCTGTCACGAGTTGCCAGGCAACCCCCACCAATTAAAACAACCATCAAAAGCCATCTATTTCATGCTGGAATCATCAGTAGCAGAATGCAATCACAACCTTTCAAGGAAACAAGGAGACAGAGACAAACCACCAGCCAACTATTGATCACATGCCCTCTGATCATCAGAAGCAGGCAGCAGAAGCATTTCCCAATTCCCTGTCAGCCAGGTCCTGAGCCCACCACCTTTCCCTGGGGCTGAGCCTCCAGCTCCACCACGGCTGCTAAAGCAGCTCTCAGGGAAGAGTGACACTGTACCAACACACACTCCTCTGGGATGTCTCCATGGAAGTAAGGCAATCTGATGAGCCACCCCTAAAAAAATAGGTTCTCTCCTAGAGCTGAACTAAGTTTAAATTAGTCACAGAATTGAAAACATCTCATGACATAACATTTACAGCATAGTCTGTAGGAGGGACCCAGCAATGAACTGCTTTATTTCCAGCCCAGCACACACATCAGTGCCCTGCTGGGCCAGAGCTACCTGGGACAACAGATAGCAATGCAGAGAAATACAAAATGCCTCCTAAAATGTAAAACCCAACTATATAAATTTTAAATAAAGGAGAGTTTCCTGTGTCTATCCCATCTCAAACATTTCTGATGACCCTTTTCCATCCCATTGTTTTTGTTCTTCTAAAGCCTGGAATATTATCAGATTAACCACTGATCAAAATAAAACATTTTTCTACCAATCAGTACCCAAAGGTACTCGGGCTCTTACATGGGCTGGTATCCAAGTTTGACTTCTAATTAAAATTAAGATTACATTCCTTTGCTGACACTCAGTCACAGCTCAGAGTCTTGCACTGGGGAGCCCAAACCACGTGAAGCTAGGTGTCATCTCTGCCATCCACTGCCTCTTTCTACAGCGAGCACCTCCCTTTCCTGAGCTCTGCACTGGAGGTTGGCTGGGACTGCTGCTGCAGGCAGACTTGAAATAGCTTTACCCATCTGTCCTGATAGGTGTTAAATGGGAAGCGTGGGGCTGAGCACAGGCTGTAACTCATCCCAGAGATGCAGAGTGACTCAGGCAGAGCTCTGCCCTCCTGCAGCAGCAACAGGAGTTATCTCAGTGACACGTCTACACCAGCCACAGCCAGCGGCACAGACACCAAATCCTTCCTCCTACCCAACCTCCCGCCTCCGCACAGCGCTCGGCTTTTCCTGGGAATCACATCTCCAATATCTGCCCCACGCACAGCAGGACCTGCTGCCAGCTCCAGTTATGGCCTGGAAACCACCAAACATCCAGGTGGCCACAGGTTCAATCCAACCACGGGCCGGAGTTGTGGATGAGCAACCAGGGCAGGTGTGTGAGCTGAGGGGGTCGGCAGGGATGTTCCCACAGCACAGCACTGAGTCACCCCTCAGCCTGGCCCCTGAGCACCAGGTATTAGCCAATGCCTCTGGCAGGATTACAGACCAAATATCCCAACATTTCAGCCTGCTCCAGTCCAGCAGCATGCGGTTAGAAAACGGCAGGGAGAAGCGCACAAGGACATGAGCTACCCAGCAACCTGTCACTGCACAGCCCCTCACAGCAATGCCCAGGAGCCCCCCTCCCTTCAGGGCTCTAGCAGGGTTTCCTTGATGCCCAGGAGAGTTGCACAAAGTGGCTGCAGAAAGATGAACAGATACTGAACCTGCAACCAAGTCAGAGAAAGTCAGTCACGAGGCACCAAGGGTTAACTACTGACACAAACACACACATTTGTACCACTGTGATTACCAACTCTAACACTGGTGGACACACACTGTAGAGCTCATAGATTTGACACTGAATTTTGATTTATTTTATGTGAAAGTCACATTCACAGACAATTTAATTTGCAGCTACAAAGCAAGTATTGGCAGTGTGCAATTTGGATGCAGCGACTCATGCCAAACTTATAAATACACTGTGGGGACAGAACAAATACGAATTGAAAATGAACCTTCCACTGGGAATTTGGATATTTTAAAAACTCACCAACTGCTGTAAATATACACCGAAGGGACACAGCTTCCTTAAGATGTTCTGTGCCTTACTACCACCAAGAGCAAACAAAGGTTCAGCTTGGGGCAGCAAATACGCAAAAGACCATTTGTAGTGTCACAAGGAACTTCTCTGGGACTTGAGCAACCTCCTATTAATAGACATCTACATCCAGTAGCACTGAGTGGCCTCAGACAGAAGTGAAAAGGCAGGTTGTGACTGTGCCCGTGAACCAACTCCCTGTTCCCATCGGCTGGGGGCATGGGCTGGTTCAGCAGCGCCCTTCATACCCTCAGGGTAATAACAACAATACTCACACTGTGGCTGTCCCACTTAGGCCTTTGAAACCAGCAGCTCTGCCAGCCCTCCCTGGGATCCCCTCCCAGAGACCTGGATGAGCTTGTGAAGGCTGGACAAAGGCAGCAGCACTGCCCAGCATCACCTAAACTGTGACACCTTTACGAGCTGTCCCTCAGAACTGAAGTGCTGTCTGACCCCTGTGAGTGCTCCGGGCTGGCCAACAGCCACCAGGTGAGAGCTGCACCCCTTCGGATGCTACAGTTTTCTTCAAGCTTCTGGTTGACCTTGCCATGATTCTCTGTGCCTTAAAACCAGCAGCAAAAGCTCCAATTAAAGATGAATGGCATGCTCGAGCATTTGCCTTCACGTAGGAGAGCAGAACATGTTCCTGGTTTTTATGGTGGAATACATCTCAGCTTTGAGAGTAGAGGCTTCAAACCCTTAGCTCTGCACAGCTCATTCTCTGACCATCTCTTTCACCCTCTGAGTAACAAACAGCAAACTGATACTCCTCATTGTAAAGATTGATCTTGCTGCAGTTTCTGCCATCACTGCTGCTGGATTAAAATTTTCAGCCTGAAAAGACACTGTGGATGGCATTATTATCTGCAAACTGAAGGTGCCTGGTAAGTTCTCTTCTTTAATGAGTATCAAACAGAGTCCATTAATTCCTGCAACTGTTCACCTGCACTTAGATCACACAAGCTATCTGGCATTACAGCAATTATCCTTCAAGAAATCCTGTCATGCTCTGAAATATTATCATGAGGAATTAGATGATGAGCTTTTCAGGCAGATATTTGTCAGCTCTTGTCTTCTATAAGCAAAATTTGCAACTGAACTCCTGCCAAAGCCAAGATTTTACACTTAACAGAAGGGACAGAGTATGTTGTTGCCTGAATTAATATCTGTTATTTAAGATTCAGCAAAGCAATTTTACACATGAGTAATATAACATATTTAAACACATCTGAGTGCTTTGGCGAATGAAGGCCTAAAAGAGATTCTGTTGGTGAAAGGGCTGAGAGAGAATCTGCATTTAAAAACCATCCTGACAAGCTTCAGTTGTTTCCTCTAAGAGATTGTGAATAAAGATCTACATTGAAATACCTGATCTCAGGAAATCAAATCACTTTGGCTTCTATCTCACCTGAAGACAATTACTTGACCTCTGAAAAAAAGCTATCTGAGGAGCATGGCTTTAGGCAGAGGGCTGCAGGGGTTTACAGAGATGTGGCAAAAATCTACTGACAGAGCAAGGATCTGAGATGCTGAACTTGCTTAGTTATGGGAGCAAGGCTCAGCCATCCAGGGCCCACTGAACACATTTGAGAGGCAGAAAAGCAGCACATAAAACGTGCCCAGTAAGTCATCTACTCTTCCATTCCATTTTAATTCTAATCTCAGCTTACTGGTGAAATCTCCTTTTTTTAAGGAGATCTTGTACAACTCTGAATCAATATATTACTGAGTTTTTTTGCCAACATTGCCAGAACCTAGGAAGGCAATGAAAAGATTTACCATCTGAGCATTTTACCAAAATGTCTAGAGGGGACAGAAGTCTCCTGTTTATTTACTGTGTACCTGAAATACCTCCTCATCTTTCTGCATTCATGTCCTCAAAGAGGGACCCACCCTCACTACAGGAGACCCCAGTAACCCCATTCCATCCTTACACCTCTACACTGGCAAGGCTGGAGCCCCCACAGAGGTGCCCACGGCTCAGTCTGGTTTTGGGTTTCCTCTTAATTCCAAGCAACACAAACCCCCAGCAGTGGTGTGATAAACAATGGTGGGAGTGGTAAAGGAGCTCCTGGGGAGGCACAGGATGGCCTGTCCTGGCACACGCTGCCCTCTTCAACCAGGACACCCTGACAGATGGCACTGAAACTGAAGAGAAACCCAAGGAAGTGCCTAAGAAAGCACTCTGACTCAGGCAGAATTTCCACTTCTCTGCACAACTGCACTTGTCTTTGCTGAGTTGAAAACGCTCACTGCCAAGTGATGAAATAAGGCCTTGGAGGCTCCATCATTCATTATCACATTTCAGCCTGAGTGGTCTCCAAACCACAACTTTTCCCAAGGGTTTGAAATATTATTTTATTTATTTTTTAATTGTAGCTGGTTAAGTATTGAGCCCTTATCTAAATCAGATGTCTTCAGGTGCAGAATTACTGTTCTTTGGTGATTGCCTTTTATTTTCTACAGCCATTCTATTGAAAGTAAAACTGAAAACTGCTGGAGGTGAGCTCAGATCATTCTTGTTATTTGGGGGGGAAAAAGACAGACTAAAAAAGACAGGCAATCTCGTGCTCTTACTCTCACATTTCTAAGCTGCATTGTGATGGCATGGCCGGGTTTTGGGGGTGGGGTGGCTTCTATGAGAAGCTGCCAGAAGCTTCCCCTGTGTCCGGCAGAGGCAATTCCAGCCGGGTCCCGGACAGA
>VZTF01001991.1:105599-138204 GCA_013397755.1 Cnemophilus loriae
TGGAGAAGTTCATGGAGCTCACTGTCTCCTGTGGGAGGGACCCCACACTGGAGCACGGGAGGAGTGTGAGGAGCCCTTCCCCTGAGGAGGAAGGAGCAGCAGAGACAGCCTGGGATGAGCTGAGCACAGCCCCCATTCCCCGTCCCCCTGCACCACTCAGGGGAGAGGTGGACAAAGCTGGGAGCCAAGTTAAGGCCAGGAAGAAAGGAGGGGTGAGGAGAAGGTGTTTTAAGATTTAGTTTTTATTTCTTCTTATCCTACTCTGATTTGGTTGTTAATAGATTTTTTTGTTTTGCTGTGTCAGTAACTGGTGAGGGATCTCCATCCTGACTCACGAGCCTTTCCTTACATTTTCTCTGCCCATCCAGCTGAGGAGGGCAGGGATGGAGTGGCTTTGGTGGGCGCCAGGGCCAGCCACCACATAAATACGCCCAGGAACTACAGCACAGACACTGGTTTAGGCAGAGAGAACCAATGGACTTCTCTACTCTCCCGTCAGAAGCTCAGAAGGAGCACCAGTGAGTGTGTTGTGACCCCTTGCCTAACAAAGATCAGTAATGATCACCCAACTACCTAAAGCTTGGCTCAACTTAAAACATTCTCCAAAGGGACATTTGGTCTTAATTTGAAAATAAAGAAGAATAGAGAATGTGCCACTTCTCTTGCTATTTTGTTTCAGCAGTTAATCACCCTCATTGTAGAAAAACTTCTTTGATTTCCTATTTGAATTGTGTAATTTCAGCCTCCAGGAAAGATCTCTCTTGTGTTTGTCTCTAGTACATATCAGACCACTTTCTAATGCTGTTTTATGGTTCATGTACTTACAAGCTCCAGCCATAATTTCAGATACCCAAAATACAGCTTGTGATTAGCTTTTCTCCAGCCTTTAATCATCTG
This sequence comes from Cnemophilus loriae, assembly GCA_013397755.1. Lineage (NCBI taxonomy): Eukaryota > Metazoa > Chordata > Aves > Passeriformes > Corvidae > Cnemophilus > Cnemophilus loriae. The sequence continues at coordinate 106,497 of VZTF01001991.1, forward strand.
TTTAAGTTCTTCTGGGTCCTCTCTAGTTACTCTCATCCATTTAAAGGTGGGCACCAAACCTACAGCTCAGGATTGGCACATGGGTCCCAGCAATGTCACAGAATGAACTCCCTGATCATAAACTGCAGTACTGTGAGAAGTCTCCATTTGGTTGCTTGCCCGAGAGCTCCTGTAAAGCCTTTTCAGCACCATTCTCAAGGGTGCAGTTCCCACAGACAGGCCTGCATGCCTTGGTCCCAAGGTCTGGATCTACGGAACCACTCTGGCTTTTCCATGGGTTGCACAGCCCAAAATACAGTGAGAAGCAAAAGAGTTAATGCAACACCCTCCTCCCAGCTCTGCTCATGTTGAGCAGAGTTGAGAGGAAAAGCTCTGCTTTGGACTCACCCTTGAAGGCAGCTGAACCTGAGCTCTGAGGAGGTGTTTTCCCTGCCCTCAGGCACTGCTGCCACAGCAGCAGCACAGCCCCTCTCCTGTGCCTAAGGAAGTGCCCAAACGCTCCCCTGCCAACGGGTTGTACCAGAGGGGGCAGACAGAAGGGAATCCAAGCCCTTCTCACTGGTGGACTGTCCTGGTGGATGACAGCTGGGCCCTCCGGCCCAGAGCAGCACAGTGAGAGGCTCAGAAGAGAACCTGGAGCATCTCCCTGTGCCTGCGGTGACTCATGGGAAGCTGCCTGAATCACCAAATTCCAGGGCACTGTGGGGTGGGGCAAACGATGCTCCGAGTGGACATGTCTCAAGCTGCCCCGTGGTAGGTGAACAATGGCCACACACACCTCTCCAGAACAGTCAGAAAAGCTTATCATGTGTTTAAATAATTGAGTTGTGTTTGTATTTTGCTGTTAAAATACACTTCTTGTCCCTTGTCCATTTTTCTAAGGAACACTGACCTGCATACAGAACCCCATGGCAGCAAACATGCAGCCTGAGTACTTAAAAACAACATTTCTGCCCCAGAGAGGAAGCTGGAATTCACCCATGCAATTAGGTGAGGTTAATGCTGTGGATAGACATTATCTGATATCCTATTTTGTAATCCTTTGCTAAGCAGGATGCTGTTCACTTTGGGAGCCAACAAAACAGCTTCTCACTTACTGTCAGACCTGAGCAAAGTCAGGAGCAACCCCAGAAGGTCTGAGGTGAGTTCAACCCTGCATCTGGTAATGGGCCAGAGTCATTTAGAAAGGTCACTAAATTCTACATTCAGGTTGAAGGTTTCTTTAAACCAATATTTATCAGTACAACTCTCAGGAGAAAAGACAACACTTCTCCTGTCAGAAGTGAACTTTACAATGTTCTTTTGATTATCAACTTATTTGGTTCTATGCCAATAATCTTTTACTCTTTTTCTAATCCTTAATTAATCCTTTTTATAAACAATCTGTGCTCAGCACATTCTGCTCAGAATAAATCTTCTGCTGTGTATATGTATCATAACAAGATCTTCAATATCCAGGCATATCAGGAACCTCACTAGATGTGTCCATAAAACAAGAAAAATCACCTGACTCCTAAAAATTGAGCTCTCACACATCCCTTGAGCTTGGTGGGAATTTGTGAGCTCTCAGCAGTTACAGACAAGACACTGAGGAAGTCTCCAATTTAAGTTCACAATGCCTGACTTAAGGCACACTTCTGAAACTGCTGCCCTGAATTTTCCATTTCCCCTGGCAAAGCCAGGACATCCCCAAATCACACCCAGAAACACCTCTTTCAGATTAAAAGGGAAACCTAAAAAGGTCCTGAGAACAGCAAGGAGGAAACAGCGATTTATCGTCTAGTGTTCCCCCACGAAAATAAAATCCTCTAATAGCATAAGACATTTCAACACACAGTTTCTCTTTGTTCTTGTCACATTCAAACATAAGTGAACAATTTTTGAGCACTGTGCATACACAGAAATGACAAATACACATGCCTGACTAGACTTGCATTTGCAAATAGAAAGTGACAAAAATATAGTTTTGGCTGCACAAACTTTACTTTTTTTTTTCTATAAAAATGATACATGCACATTACAGTTCCATAAACACAAGTGATTTAAAGCATATAGTTCTTCTAACAGCCAGGCTGAAGCCATTTTGTAAATGCAGCCCTTCAAACAACCAAACACTACTTTTCTGGGCTGCTGCTTAGGAAAACACCATTGAGCACTTACAGATGGCAAATAAAAAACAACTTTTGAAGCTGGAGCCTCGCGTGGGAATTTTGCCTGGGGAAGCAGGCAGGATGAGGTCTCACTTTGTACACGGCTTGCTGAAGGAAGCCACAGAACAAGGGCACGGCAGATCTGACTTACCACAAGAGCAGCACGTGAAGCAGTTGGTATGATAGAGGTTGCCCATTGCTTGGCAAGCCTGGCTCGCTCCATACACACCTTTTCCACATTTTATACAAATACCTACAAAGTAGAAAGAGAATCAAAGTTAAAATCCTCCACAGCTCCTGAAAACAGCTCCAGGCCGTTGATTCACAACACTCATGATACCCCCCATCGGGCCCTCAATCAATGAGCTCCTCACCCTGAATAGACTCAAGTACTCAAGAGAGCAGCAGGCGGCGGCAGTGAAACAAATGCATGGAAATTAACCCAAAATTAAGGGGGGCCAAGCCTCTGCTGGTGTTTCAATGCAGGGAGACTGAGGCTGGCTACAGACAGAAACCCAGAGGAGGCAGGTGCAGCCAGAAAGGACAGAGAAATCCACACACTCCCCGCAAACAACTCTGCCAGCCCAAGAAATAATTTAGTGAGACCTTCACAACTAAGTGCTCCACCACATGACATTCAACAATCACTGATAAAACAACAATTCAGTCCAAACCCAAAAGACTTCTCCTTGGCCCTCTCCACAAACACATCAAGCGTGTTTGTCCACAGTGAAAGCCAGTGGGAAAATGGATCTGTCAGTCACATTTAGTAATTGTTTCATTCCCCGTGAGCAGAGGATGTATCCTCATAAACACAACCTGGCACCTTACCACACCGAACAGCAAAGCCTCTGCCTTCCTTATGGTCTCAGGGCAGAAATTCTGGCTCGCAGTTGTGCTTCAGGGGGCTCAGAAATTCACCTTCACTGCCCAGGCCTGCTCCTGGTGATGCCAGGGATGACTCCCACGGAGTCTCAGGAGACCAAGCACCAGGAGCCAACAAGTCAGTGGTTAGCTCTACACATGGCAAGCTCTCAGGGAAGGTCATGATTTCAGTAAGCTCTGCAAAGAGAGTTTTTTGGGATGGTTTGGTTTGGGGGAGTATTTGAAGCAATTTCCTCAAAGTTTTAGGAGTCTTTTACCTATGCATTTATTTCTACCTATGCATAACCTCTCTAAATTCAAACCAAGAAAGAGAGGTGATTCAAGAATCACTTTGGTTTTGTATCCCTATGGAGAAGAAGAATGGGGGGAATTTATGTCCTTCTGTCACACTATTGGGACTCCTGATTTTTAATTTTCTCTGTGATGTTCATAGGTCTCTATTCCATTCCAGCAGGACAGTCCATCAAGCCAAGGTGGGTGATATTTTTTAAATACTACAGTAGAAAATAAAAATTGAGGTTTTTTTGCTTCAAGCAACTCTAAAGAAACTGCTGTGTTCCATGTGTTGTTTGAGGCTCTATTTCTACAAGTGCATGCACAAGCTTGGCATTAATCATTGGCACCAACGAAATTAATACACCTAAGAACCTAGGAACTGGAGAACTACAAAACCAGGTTTTTATCTTCCACAATTCTCCCCTGCTGTGCTGTGAACATTCTATGCAAATACATGCAAAATAAAAATGCAAGTTCTTTGGGGGAAGATCAGCATATTATGAACAGGCGTCCCTCTCTTGTCCTGGGAGACATCCCTCCATGAACTTCTCCAGCCTGAGAGCTTCCCATGGGCTGCAGTCCTTCAGGAGCTGCTCCAGCCTGGTCCCTTCCCATGGGTGCAGTCAGTCCTTCAGGAGCTGCTCCAGCCTGGCTCCCCTGTGGGGTCGCAGGTCCTGCCAGCAAAGCTGTTCCAGCTTGGGCTCCTCTCTCCACGGGGCCACAGGTCCTGCCAGGAGCTGCTCCAGCGTGGAGCTCCCCGGGGTCACAGCCTCCTTCGGGCACCCCCTGCTCCCGTGTGGGGCCCTGCAGGGGCTGCAGGGGGGTCTCTGATCCATCCTGGCCCCCGTGGGCTGCGGGGGCACAGCTGCCTCTCCTGGCTGCACCCCGGGCTCGGGGGAACCTCAGCTCCTGTGCCTGGAGCAGCTCCTGCCCCTCCTGCCCTGCCCTGCCCTGGGGGTTTGCAGAGCTGCTCCTCTCACATCTCCTCACTCCTCTCACCCGGCTGCAGTTCCACGGGGATTTCCTCCCCGTTCCTAAATGTTCCCCAGAGGTGCTGCCCCCGTCACTGCTGGGCCCAGCCTTGGCCAGGGGCGGGTCTGTCCTGGAGCCGGCTGGAATTGGCTCTGCCGGACACAGGGGAAGCTTCTGGCAGCTTCTCACAGAAGCCACCCTTGTAGCCCCAGCACCACCAAAACCTGGCCACACCACCCCAGTACAACACCCTTTCTAAAACTGAACTGCTTCAGTTCAGAGCAGCATCAACCCAGCCCCTAGTATGAGCTGTGGAGTGTGATCAGATTATTTGGGATACTGGCAAGTTTAAAAAAAAAAATTTTCCTGCAGTACGAATTCCAATACTGAAACGGAAACATCATTCATTAAATCACAGGTTATTGGCGTTTATACCTTTAACTCCCTCATTCCATGTCATGAAGAGAGATTAGCCTTTCCTTCAGCTAGCTCAACATCCTGGCACAATGATGCCATTTTAGACCATCTGTCAAATGAAATGATAAATTTAAATCCCAATACTTCTATTAATATTTTTTTGAATCTTAAACCTGATTTCAGAAATTTAGGGAAGCAAAAACTATAACCTTAACAGCTACCCAAGCTAAACCTGTAAGACAAACTAGCTGCTATCCTGATCCATCCGTTTATTGCAAACACGTTAAGAAAACGCCAGTCCTTGGGCGAGCTCAGCCCTGACACAAGAAACGGGAATTTCAGAACATTTGTTGCCTTACCCAAAGCTGCCAAGTCTATTCATTTATTTGTAACCAAATGTTATGGAAAACATCTGCTATTTGCCATGAGTTAAAGGTTAACTGATCAAAGATGGCTACTGATTACTGTGGACACTGTGACTGGAAGAGGTGTCCCGTGAGCCAGCAGCTGCAGGAATTCCTCACTCCCGGCAGCAGCACAGAGCCCAGGACCCTGCTCGCTGTCCCACCACCTCCCCGGGGCTCTGCAGGGACCCTGGGGCAGGAGGGGGTGCGGAGAACAGGGGGCACACCTGGAACAAGCCGATGTCACCTCAGCATCAGGCCCTGCTCCAATGTCTCGGTTCGCTCTTGGCCGTGGGGACAGAGGAAGCCCCTTCAGAGCCCCCCAGCTCCCTGGGCACTCCTTGCCCACCTTTTCATGCCAACACTGGCAGCTATAGATAATCTGGCTGGCTGGGAGGTTACAGAACCACGTTTTCCCATCTACACTTAATGCTATTCAAAGAGCAGGAATCCACAGTCTGTAACTCCAGCAATTCTGTCTCTGAGCTCTTGTGCACAAATCTACTACAGTCCAAATTGCTTTGATAAATGAAAGTTATTACCTCATTTCTTTGCCACTGTTGCACTGAACCATCAGAAGCGAAAGAAGGATTTATTGTGGATGTTAAACTTGCACTGGCCTCTCCAAGCAAGTGATTTGTTAGGAGCAGCTGTCTGTTAACTTGTTTTCTCCAAGAGAGTAGTCATTAACTCCAGGAATGAACGACCACAGAGATGATTAGCATACTAAAAAAGCGTATGTAAAATTCCAAAAGTGTATTTTGGAAAATATGTATGCAGCTGCAGTGTGAGTTTAGTGTGAGCTCATAACTGCCTAGGAAAAGCCCTGATTACATGGCTGCTCAGGTCTGCTTTTCCACCAGTCACAGCCCAGACTGCACACTGCGAGCTTGTGCAGCCCTGACATAACCGCTACATCACTTTTTCCCCCTCCCCAGATTTAATTCCAAGGCTTGTTAAACCGCCTATGAAGAATGTTCTGCTGCAGAGCAAGCGCGTCTCGTTTCTGACACTTCCCTTGACATGACTTCAGATCAACTCCTGCCTTTATACAATTCCTTGCCCCTCCTGACACCTCGATTCTGAGCAGCCAGCTGTACCCCAGCTCTTTAACACATCAGCTGCCATGTTTCTACCCAGGCCATCAGATCTCCTACAGATCTGGTGTCTCTACCCAGAAAAAGACATTACAAGATGTTACATAGACTCAAAGTTGCCATGAAGGTTGGCTGAGCCAGGAGCACAGTGTCACAGCAGTCCCTGGCTGGGGTGGAGAGATGTTTTCAGCCTCACAGAGTGTTTAACCAAATGGGAGAGTAGAGACTGAACACACTCCATGGACCACGGCAAAAGACCCCCAACAAAAATGGTACTAGAAAGAGAAGGAGCTCCCAGAGACTCCCTGCTGGACTCCAGCACGTGGCCAGTGCTCCCCACACCTTTAACCAGTCCACTTCACTGAGCTTGACCACGTCAGTGAGAGCATCATCTCTGGACACACGCCAGGCAAGCCTCCAGCACTGCATGGCAACAGAGCTGTCAGAGGCATGACGCTCTCCGGCTAACTCAAACACCAGCAAACACAGATATCAGCACCAGCAGAGGATCAGACAGGTATTTTCTGATGTGCTCAGTGACTTTGCTCCAGACTTGAGACCAAATGCAATGCACTATAATTAGCAAAGGTATCAGCAACAACCTAGAGAAGATATTGAAACGATACAATTTTTCAGCCTGCTTGTACTTGGCAGAGTTCCCTGTAGTAGCCTGTGCATTACAAGAAATTCAGTTTGGGAGCTGTACATCAAATCCTGCAATGCTCTTTTGGCCATGCCAGTACAGGCTGCTACTTCATCCAGACTTCACCAGGCAGCCAGAATTAGGAAAAAGACTGATAAATGCCACGCATATCATGGCAGATATTTAACCACCTTTTGGCCTCAGACACACGTGGAATTCAGCCTGTGCCCGATGCCATCCTTATGTAACCTAAAGGCAAAGGTTTAGCATAAATGCAAGAAAAATGGTACCATGTGGCCTCTCAACTCCAGCAGGCAGCAGCTGTGTGAGCTGGGAGAATCCAGCTACCACAGAGAGAGCACCATGGACCAGGGAGGAGCTGCAGCTTTCCTGTCTTACAGCCACACCATATCTCCAGGATAACTGCTACATGCTGCCTACAGTAGGAAACAACCCAGCCCTGTCATCAGGAGTTATGGTAAAGCTAAAATTAAAAACTAACACATGGCATAGATGACTCCCTCCCTGCCTCTGCAGTTCTGGGAAAAGGGCGGATGATCGTCATGCTGGGCCACTGCAAAATCCCCTTTTCTTCTCTCAGACAGGAAAAGACCATCTCTACACAAGCCCCAAACAAGATTCTCCACACCTGCAGCCTATCCATGGCACAGGGGCAGGGAAATGGAAACCCACTGCCATGGAGCAGGTAGAAAAAACGAGGAGGGAAGCCTCAGCTCCAAACAAGAAGCCAAGAGCAGAGAGCTGTGGAGGGGCTGCCTCGGACACCTGCAGGTGCCCCTGGCCAGGGGAGGTGTTCCCACACTGCCTGCAGCCAGTGATCTCACACAGGGTGTTGCTGCTACCTGTAAAATGTGTTCTGCTAAGAAGCCAGGTAAACAGTGAAGCCCCAGAGCTGCCCTGAGCCCAGGCAGTTGTGCCACGGCTGCTGCAGTACCTGCTGAGCTCCCGGCAGCTCCCGTGCACATCCTGGGCTGCAGCAGCTTGGATCGAAGAGGTGACTTCAGGGGAGAAAAATGCTCCTTTCCTTCCAACAACCACAGGAGGAGGGATCTTCCGACACACACGTCATCCCTCAGTCAGGCACAGACAGAAGAAACGAGGCACCTGCACGGGGCAGAGCCAGGCAGAGCGAGGGAGGCAGCGCAGGGAACCCTCCCAGCGCTCGCCACCATGGGTAGCTCTCACTGCAGGGCTTTCATCTGTTACCTGGCAGATACCTTGCAAATGTACCAAGGATTCAGTATCTAGCATGAAACGAAATCTGGTATGTACAGGATACAAATAAATACAACCTGGACATGCTCAGAAGCAACATCCTGTGATAGGAATGATGGAGGGACTGCCTGGCTAAGCCACCAGCACTGCCTCTGCCCCAGGAAAGATCAGGAGACAACACAACTTGAATTAAGGTAGAAAATGACAGGCTAAGAAAAGTGAGAAATGCTCAAGTAAATGTCCCAGGCTCCCCTGCCATGCCCCAGCCCATCCACACCTGGCACCCCAACACCCAAGAGCCAGGAGGGAGCTGACCCCATCCAGCAAAACAACCCCAGCTCCAGCCTGGAAGTCCCCACGTGCTCCCTGCAGCGACTGTGCTGGAGCACACTAAACTGGAGGAACATGGGCCACAACACCTAACATAAACCACAGCTTAAGCAAAGCAAGGCAAGAAACAGCCTGTGGACCAGGAAACTTCTTATTGTCACTGTTAAACCTTGTTGAGATTGCCCCCGACCCAGCTTTCCTCATCAAGGAATAAACAATAAACTATTTAGGCCCTTGAGATATGCATCTGCTGACTTCAAAAGATCTCCATCACTTCAGTGCCTGCCTGCTACAGGAGGCTTTACTCAATTAATACACAGGAGGGAAGCGTATGTAGGACTTTACTCAGAAAAATCAAAATGTGAGATAATTTATGTTTGGTTACAAATGTAACAAAGTTCACATTCACTGGAAGTTTTGCAGAAGCAAAGCTCTAGGTTCTGGAATAACTTGCATTACCTCCACTCTGCCTGTTGCCTAACGAGGCTTACGTAGGACAAAGCTGCTGGGAGAGGTCATGGCCACAAAGGAAGGCACTGGGACCAGTGCCAGGAATGACAGTGCTGATCAGAGCACAGGAGCCAAGCTCTTCCTGCCTGAGGGATCAGCGCTGCCAGCAGCACTCAGCCCAATCCTGCTCGCTCCGAAAGCAGCCATACATGCTGTCTGTTCTGCCTTGTCCTTAACCTTCCGGAGTTTCAAATGTAGGGTGAGGTGATGGGCAAGTGCTTGGGAACTCAGAAGGCCACACAAACAATTCCGAAGCACCACCTTCCCTGACTCCCTGTTTGAGCAGCTCTGAGCCCAGGGCGTGTCTGTGCTGGTGAATTAAACCAGCTCCAGGCCAGCACTGCACAGTGGAGATGCCATGGGAGCCAGTATCAGCCCTGATTAGCAGCTGCTGGAAACTGCAAGGCTTTTGTTACTGCTGAAGTAGATCCACCCCATCACACAGTGAAAGCCCGAAGCCAGCACAGCAAATGCTTATTGCTTCATACAGTATGTGAAATTACTGCTCTGAAGCATGAAATTACTGACACTATCTGCAGGGCTCATCCCGCCCTGGCCGAGCCGGGTGCCTCTGCAGAGCTCCCCTTTGTGTGGAGCCTCCGACGGCACAAGGCCGAGCAGGGCCCCATTGTTCCCCGCACTCCTTGAGTTACACTGACGCTTGCTTTACAAATATTCATTCATTTCTCTGTGTCTTGATTTAGTGCATGGCAGTTCCACGGTGATTTATACTTCTTATTTGGCATTTATAGAAAAATCTTTTGCCACCGAGGCACTGAAGTGGAAGACGGAGGAGTTCTCGTGGCTGCTCCATGGGCTGTGCCACTTTGGGTTGCTTTGTCTGGGACTGAGAGCTCAGCTCGCTGCTCCAGGCTCATGCTCACACTGACAACCACAAGGGGACTCGCAAATAACTTCAGCAACCCAAAGTACTAACCAAAAATAAAGACAGAGAAGAAAATTTGGTTTCTAGAAGTATCTTGTGATGACTGCGATTATCAAAGCCAGGAGACACAAACAGCTGGCGTGGTAAAGGGGAGCACCACTGGGGATGAGTAATTTGGAGTGAAAAGTCTGTAAATCACATTCCCTGTCCTACTGCCCCTCCACTGCTGAATACCTGAGTGTCTTGCTGTGGACATGAGCCCTCTTACAGCCCAAAGGGACCAGGTCAACAAGGCCCTTCAGCTCAACCCACACTTACTTTGCCCGGGGCACAGTGAGTGTAATCACATTTATAATTCAGCCAATTGAGGAGTGTTCAATTTCTAGCAGAGTGTAGCAGCGATCAGGGGAGGACAGGCTAGGGCCAAAAGCTGGAGCTGGTACAAGGGCTGGCAGAGGAGGACACAGCAGCACAGCCGGAGCCTCGGGTGAGCCCAGCACACACACGCAGGCAGGGCCCAGAGCCAGCGGAACCGAGCGATGCTCCTGCAGCTCCTGCTTTCAGTCCAGACTGATCAAACACCAACATCCAAACCTCCACGGTGCTCCTGGGCAAATTCCCTGTTGGGAAGCTGGTGTGAAGCACTGGGGACAGTCAGCACAGCTCTACACTGAAACTGACTGAGGAGGAGGGCAGACCTTCACACTGCACATCCCAATAGAATGGGCAACAGTAGAAGTGGCAGTTCACAGAGGGTGACAGAGGAGATTTTTTTTAAAAATTTACTTGGTTTTTAATTAGCACAGATACTGCAATTTATGCCAGTTGCTGTTTATACCACCTGGAGATCACCTGAGCTCTGGGGCGAGACACTTGCCCATGTGGTTACTTCAGACTTTGGCACAATGCAGGTCAGACTGTAGATCTTTTATGTTTTATTTTTTATTAAGTTTTATTTTCCAGTGACAGGTTTACAGACATTGAGACAGTTTTATTACAGCAAATAAACAAACTGAATATTTAAAGCTCATATTGCCATCATCTTTCCTTTCTGCTGATGCCACACATTAATAATAGTATATTTATCTACACATTGCAAATTTTTTCTATATAAGTGACAGTGTTCACAGTACAGAACCAGTCAGAAAACCTACTGTACCAGCCCCCTTTTCCAGTTAAGATGATCTTAGTTACCTTTAGTTTCTGTCTTAGCTCTTTTCTGTATTAAATGTGAGTAACTGACACCTCTGCGGCCGTCAGAGAAAAAACCTTCTGAGATGACGTGGAAAAGACGGAATCCATTTAAATACTTCAGCTTATGGAAATCTGTCCAGCCAGGTGACAACAGTGATACTGAAAGCACCAACGATGCAGCCCAAATACCCTGAACTCCGCAGCATGTCAGAGCTGCAAACATCAGCTGCACAGACGTCAAGCTGGAGAGACTTTTCATTACATTCTTCTGACATTGCACGTATGAGTCATCACTCTAATATATGGCAGAAAAAGGTCATATATTACAGCTGCCTTCCTTGACATACTTAAAATGGATTCATGATTAAACAAGGAGACTAGTCTAAAAGTTTCCAGGTGCACTTTCCTATTTTCTTAGATAACGGTCTATTTCCAGCACGAGCATGACAGTCTGGAAAAGGCAGGGAATTACGTAACCACATTGGGTTACAAACTCAGCAGCTCCTTCCACAAGCAGCTCCCAGCCCTGCACAGACACCACAGCCCCACAGCTCCAGCACCCACCCAGCAAAGGTGCTGACACCTCTCCATAGTTCTCACCCACCCCAGGGAGGTTCTTTAGTATTCCCAGAAGCATAAATAGGTTTGCTCAAACACAAACATGCATATAGGTAGGTATTATACCGAGCTAATATTTAGAAAGACTGAACTATTCACTTAAGAAAAGCTGGAAGTGACTTAAAAATCTCTGTCACCTCAACCCTCTGAACCAGTTTTTTTCCAGTCACTTCAAGTCCAGTGACTCAAGGATGCTTTGAGAACATCAGGAGGAGGAATGTACCTTCCTGGAAGGTACAGGAACAACCATTTTGGAAAGTGATTTACCATAGGTTTCTCCAACCTTTAGTCACAAAGGACTTCAGTTCTGAAGTACTGGCAAGGCTCAGCTTCCCCACCTTGGCGACAGTGAAAAGCTGTCTCCTCTGCAGCTGTAAGGCCCAGGAGGTGCTCAGTGCAAACAGCCACACTCCTCCACTCAGACAGGAAGATGCTCAGACTGTAAGAAAAGCCTGTCCTGACATAGCAAGCTGAAAACCCTTGGGACAGCTGGTCAAATACAGCTCCAACGACATGTAAACAGGATATTCTAATTTTGCCTCCTCTACCTTCGGGAAACAGCAACACTAAATGCTGTAGATGTGGGCTCATTTCCTGCTTGTGAATTCAGCTGGGGGGCAAAAAGGCAAAGTTAGAAAATCAACACCTGCCCATGTGTTCAGCTGCTCTCCAAGGCAGACCTAAGGTGGGCAAGGGGTTGTTCCAAGCTTTTGTCAGACTCCTGTCTGCAATGGTTCCTGCAAGAGGGCAACTGTGAGCTTCCCATAAGAGAGGACCTGAGCTCCATTCTCACCTTCAGGGACTTGCTCCCCCCAGCACCACCCAGACCTGCAGGAGTGGACAGGTCTCACTGTGGCTGACACTGAACCTTCCACCAACATGGGCAGCAGCACAGGAGGCCGTGTTCCAACACCCGAATAAATCCAGCTTTACAACTCTTAGTACCATACAAAAAGATGCCACACAGCGTAAAGTACTGATAGTTAACTTCATCTTGGTGGGATTTCTGCTAGGTCAGGTATCTTCTGTCTGGACTGCTTTGACTTTTTGCTGGATCGGGTATTGTCAGTCCTGGATCAGGTAACAGTCTCCTCTCCAGGAGCTGGAATGAGCTCTGGGGTATGTGGTCTGTCTGGCTAATTCCACACAAATGTGAGCACACACTTGATCCACATCCAAACAGCAAACGAATGATCCAAAAATGCACAAATATTACATTCAAGACCATTCCTCTCCCCTACTTTGACCTAGACTGTCATCTTGACATGAAATGGGAGCAAAGTGGGTAAAAAAGGGCAGAAATTGGGAAAATTAAAAAAAAAACCTGTAGTGCTAGTTTTCTCCAGTGAAAAAAGTGTGAAATGGGCATGGTCACAGCACCCAGCTAAGAAGCACATGTTGACTCTGCTTATGCCCTCAGTTATGAGCTCTTTCCCAGACAGTGACAAACCACCAGCCAGAGCTGGCAGACTGTGTCTAAAAGCACACTTTTTTTGCCACCCACCTTTTCTGTTCTCACAGACAGACCAGTGACACGAGTGCCTGGCTGCTCTGCAAAACCTGGGCACTGACGGAGAAGCGTCCAAGGCACTGACTTAGCTCGGACAGGACCTGGCACAGAAGGCAACCCCCACCTGCAACAGGGTTTTGGCATCATCTGCTCTTTTCACAAGCTGCCCACTGCACCTGCAGCCAAAGCCTTGGCCCATAACCCCTACAGAGGAACCTGCAGCCACTCAGCTGAAGTGCTAAGCTGCTGCTAGTGAAGAACACGTGTCCTGCAAGAGCACTTGGCGCTGAGATGCAAACAGGGAAACACCCCTGGCCTCAATGGCTCCTGTCAAAGAGCAATTTGCTTGAGGGGGAAAGGATTTATATTTGCAAACGATCCCTCTGCACAGTGCTGGCACTGGTGCCCAGTGAGTCTTGTCTTCACAAAACAGCTGCCACCCAGCACTGCGGGACCCAGCCACTCATCACAAGAGGCCTGTCCCCAGAGCTACACTGGGTGCCTTCTCCACGCTCACCCTACTCACCATCTCCATGCCAAGACAGCCAGGCATCCTCTTTTTAGGATGATTTTTGGAAGATGGACTCTGTTTTGTATAAGCTGGATGCCAGACTCAAGTCAAAGTGAGGAACAAGACACGAGATGCTCTTCTCTCCCACTCCTGACACCTCACCACCCAAACATCTCTTATTTAGTGAGTAATTCATCAGCTCCACCACCCACAGTCACAAGACAGTGAAGGAGTTGCGGCTAAATTTCTAGCAACTCTTACAAAAATACAACTAAAGCACAGTTGAAGAGCAAAATCCCCTGGTATAATTATTCTTTAAAAATCTTTCTAGAAACAGCAAAAAAAAAGAACACCTCCTCAAGAACTGCATAACCAGGGAAAGAGTCAGCAGATAGAAAAGGGTTAGGAAGGTAATTTTTCACTTTGTTAGTTACAGTAAACATCTCCAAACAAATGTGATCTTATGCAATTTCATCAGCCAAACGCCCCTTCTCCATTTTGAAAGGTTACATGCAGTGGTGAAATGTTAGTTAATTTATGTGTTAGAGGACTGGCTAAAAAATAACAGAAACCTGTAATCTTTTCACAATTATAAGTCAACACTTAACTGATTATGAGAAGCCTCTATTCACAGGCACTAAAAGGAGCATTCATTCCTCTTTACATCATCCCTTTACCGTGATGTCTTGATGCCGTTTTCAACGGCAAGGTGAAACCACTAAAAATCGGAAACAGTGTGAGAAATTTTCCTCTATCTGGTTTAAATTAAAACACTCAGCAAAACAGAGAAGTGATAAAGAGAGGCAACCCTTTCCACCTCAGCTGCTGCCTGTGCACCCCTCCTTGGAGGGCCCAGTGGAAACCTCACGTGCAATGCCAGTGGTATTCCCCCTACTGCTAAAGCAGTGGCTCAGATTAGGATCATGACAAAAGCAATAGAAGATAATTCACATCTGATTATGAACTATGTGGCAGCTGTTTGGTGCCCTGGCAGGTTGCAGGGGATCCACCTGAGAAGTGGGCACTGGAGGGGCTGCCTTTGGGAAGCCTGGATGAGACCTGAGCTCCCCGCAGGCTCCCAGCACACAGAGGGACCTTCCAGCCGGGCACTGGGCGGGAGCTGCAGCGTCTCCCACACCGAAAGGAGACACACCCCTCTCCCAGCCCCTGGTTCAGACACAGATTTTGTGGGCAAGCTGCCCAGGCACTGAGGCTGGGCCAAGCACGTGGCCACCCAGGACACACATCCAGCTTCAGTGTCCCCATGATCCAGGACAGTCAGCCTGAACTCCAGCTCAAGCTGCTGTTGGTTTCCTTCGCCAAACACACGCCCTGGACCGCAGAGGGCCCTTCTGCAGAGCTGCTTCCAGCCAGTGGGCTCCCAGCTCCCAGCACTGGATGAGGCTGTGGCTCCCCAGGTGCAGGACTTGGCTTTTCCCTGTGTTGAATTTCATGAGGTTCCCACTCCCACCTTTCTGCAGCCTGTCAGGGTCCTGCTGAGCACCACCACATCCACCCAGTCTGTCAAGCAGTCCTCCCACGGTGGTACAATCCACAGGCTGGCTACAGGGGTACTCTGTCCCATCACCCCGGCCATTAATGAAGATGTCAAACACTGCTGACTCCAGAACTGGCTCCAGCACGGACTTCTGAGGTGCACCACTAGTGACTGGCTCCCACTCAACCTCATCCTGCTGGTCACACCTGAGCTCAGCCTGCTCTCACAGTCTGTACTTCACCAGTTTGTGCAGAGGGATGTTATGGGTGGCAGCATCAAAAGCTTTACTAAAGTTGAGGTCGAGCACCACTGTTCCCCCCTAATTCCCCAGGCTTTCCATCACGGAAGGCCAACCCAGCAGCCCAGCTCCACATTTGCCCTGGTCTTCCTTTCACTCACATATCTGCAGAAGCAATTCTTGGCCTCCCTGTCTTTCACCAGGGCCAGCTCCAGACAAGCCTTGTGTCTCCTGACCCCAACCATGTGGACTCTGGCAGTGTTTCTGTGTTCCCCCAGGTCACCTGTCCCTGCTTCCACCCCTTATACGTTACACATATCCTTTCCATTTCTTTCTTCGGAGCCCTTTGCTCATCCATGCAGGCCTCTTGCCACTTCCTGCATGTCAGGAGGGACCATTCCTGAACCTGGAGACTGCAATCCTTGAAAAATCAACCAGTTATCCTGACTCCTTTTCACTTCTCCCTGCCTACTGTAGAACTCCTGTAAGTCAGTGAAGTGCAGAATTTATATATGAAATATTCGAAGTCAGTTCAGTCTACAGAAACGCTCTCCCCTGTTGTAGGTACTGGCAGAGTCTGGACTTCAGCTTCCAAGTGAATCTCGCCCTGTCTAAATTCACAGCAAAATGACATGGCTAAGTAAAGAGCTACCTGTGAATATTTACACATTAAATGCCTACTTAGAGATTTAACTCCCCACTGGATTCTCTTTGGACTTAAAAATAAGTATAAATGCATTTCTGAGTCTGACCTTTGATCAAAACATTCGAGATCAGTGTGTAAATCACTCAGTTGGGATTTTTCCTTCTCATGTGTTAAATCACTGCAGCACAACCTAATGCAAACATTCCCTTAATTGCACAAAAGCCCTTTTGGAATCTCTCCTTTCACTGTATTATTCACCAAGAAATAGGTTCCTCAATGCTCCCTTGAAAAAAAACCAACAAAGCAACTAACACAACCCACAAAACTTATCTTTTGAAAACTAGCTAAAAGAATTAGTTTAGTTGTTGGGGGGTTTAAATTTATTTCTGCTTTTTAAAAAAAATTACTAGAGCCTTTGTTTGCAGATGAATGTAACCTCTTCTGTAATTATATCCATGAAAATAAGGGTAGCTTTTACCAAGTCAATGATGAAACTCTCTACTGTGCTTTCTCTGTAAGTTTAAGAGTGAAGTACAGAGTTGGTACTGAGCTGGTGCCTGCACATCCCTTGCTTCTCCCACTACAGATGAAGGATTTTATCATTTCTGCAGAGGAGCTAATTGTCCCTTTTAGAGAAGGAATCATTGTTGATCCTCAATTAAAACAGACTGTGCTTCACTCTAGTACCAGTCACAAAATGTCTTCTCTGGTTGTCTTCCACTACAGAGAGAGAGATGTTTCTTCAAGCAAAGCAAAGCAAAAAAACCAAAAAAATCCCAAAAAACCCCCCCAAAAAAACCAAAACAGGAAACCACCCTAAGAGATCACTAAAAATGTTTGTTTCCCATTGGTGTTGAGCTGGTGGAGCCACAGCTTTTATCCTGCAGCAGTCAGTGACTCAAGCTGGCAGGAATGGCTGTGCAAGGAGGAACACGCATCCCTTCCCCTGTCCTTCCCTGAGCCAGCAGCCACCCCACAAAGGTGTGTGCCTGGGAGGAGCTGAGCACCCTGCTCCCTGCCCCGACACTGCCCTGTCCTCTGCAGGGCCGGGCTGAAATCCCAGCCAGCACCTCCGTCCTCTACCTGCTGGAGGAGGCAATGGCTCAGCACCCGCTGACAGCAGCAGGACCTTCAGCTCAGACCTGAAATACCGCCTGTCCCCCAGGCTCCAAACTCTTCTTCCCCTGCACAACACTTGCCACTATTTCTTCATGACCTGATCATGGAGCTCTCTGAGAGAAGAAAATCTGAACTATTTTATTCCTATTTAGCGCTAAACATGTGGACTGTCACCTGTTTTGATCCCTGCACTCCAGCCTGCACAGAACATCCTCATCTCCCTCCCCCTTGTGCTTCCAAGTTTGTGCCCTGCCCTGGGCTGCAGGATGAGCACAAACATGCAACTGTTTGCTCCCCAGTAGTCACACTTGACCTTGAGTCAGTCTAACTCCAAATTAGACCCTGAGACAACACTTATTCTGTTGTCTTAAGTCAACTGCTTGGTGAGAAACTGCAAGCTGCACGGTCCAAAAAATTCAAACAACAATTTGTTTGCAGGCTTATTGGACACTTTTTCTGGCTGGTAGCTATTTTTTGAGGAACAGTAGTGCTCCAGCAGGAAACAATGCATCCAGAATTGAGCCTGCACCAGCAGCACACCCACCTCCCTGATCTTCCTTCAAAACAGGAATTAATGTCCACTCTTTAGGGAGATTTTTTACATATCATTGTCACCGGGGTGTGCAGCTCCTGCCCCTTGAGAAGGGCACACTCTCATTCATCTCACTGCATTTTGGCTGCACTCCCAATCAAATGTACACGCAAAACTGAAGTCATGACCTAACATTCCCCCACAGTGCCCCTATAATTTGGTTCCCTGGTCAAAATGAAAATGGCTCAAATTAAAAACAAAGTGAGTTTATATCACTTTCAGCTCAGCCCTGCTGGCAGTTCTGGACCAACAAACATTGCCTTGAAATGGCAAAAGCCCAGGATACACTTAGGGAGAGGCAAATACATGGGCATAAGCTTCATAATAAAGGTGAAATAATGTATTTCTCAGAAATTTAAGCAAATATTACCATGTATTTGCTAGAACTCTCAGCAGCCTCCCTCTTTTTTTTTTTTTTTTCATCAAAGTTCTCTCTTGCCTTTTCCACACTGTAGGGGAACATTAAGGTAGAAGCTCCCCAAATGCACACACTGGTGAGCACCCAGTCACAGCGGGCACTCCCAGGGTGACCGACCCTCTGAAGAGATGTTCCCACACACACACACACTGCACATCTCTTCCTCTCTGCTTTTAAATACCACAGCAAAATTCACAGTAGCCTTGAGGACCAGAGCAGCCAAGTCCTTGAAGAAGCTGTGGTCTCTGAACAAGCCCACACTGACCTTGCACTTGGATGTTGAGAGGGAACAGGAGTCAAAGCAGGAACAGCCCCACCCAAAAGAGCAGAAGAGAGGAACTCTGACCATTGGGATCAGCCAGTGCACATCACCCTTAACTAACCATGTGGGCTGAGAGTTGGTGGAGGTGACACCTGGAGCAGGGCGAGGAACTCCCCATGCAGGCACTGACCCAGCTGGGATCAGAAGAGCTCTAAGTCAATGCTCATTTTTCACTTTGTCAGAAAAACAAAACAAAGTCCTTCCTCCCGACCTTGAAATGCACTATTTCTCTGACCTTACAAAAATCTAACACCGGGGTTCCCAATTCTGCCAGTCCAACCAAGCCAAACACCCCATAATTTCAAAGGAAGTTCTGCCACAAAGCAGCCCAGGATTTGTCCTTCAGCTCAGGAGCGCAGGTATTTTGTTTTGTGGGTTTGTTTTTTCCCCTTTCACGAGCTACAGAAGTAAATCAGACAGACAAAGCGAAATGTGGTGTCCAGCCAGAGCGAGGCCACCGCTGCAGCCACATGGGTTTGAGCTGCTCCTTGCTCCTGCCTGTCACCCCTCCCAATCCTCCTGCCACCCCCCTGGGGAAGCCAGGCAAAGCCCCTGGAGGTGGGAAGCAGGGAAAAGCAGAGCTTCACACACTTGGCACACCAGGAAGCTGATTTGCGAGTCTGCACTTGGCACAACTTCAAAGTGTTTTCTTTGGGGCGGCCTCTGGGGATCCCCCCTTTCTGGGCTGGTTCCTCACTGCCCTGAATTCCTCCCAGGTGTGAAAGAGGGGCTGAGAAAGCCTTTTCCCAAAAGAGTCAACATCAGTTTGCTCTTACACAGCATGCAAGGCTGCTTCAGCCTAACCCAAGCTATCTCTTCTCTTTTTACATTTTCTTAATCGGTCAGGGAGGTTTTTTGGGTTTGCTTTTTTAAAAGGTGTGGTCTGGCACTCCAGAGTCATTGTGCCCCACGTGGAATTGCCCCACTGCTCTCAGGCAGCGAGGGATTTGGTGAGTGAATTGCCACATCTCCACTCTGCCAGAAACTCCTGCAAGGGGAAAACCTCATCCGTGCTGCGCTCAAAGCCCCAGGCCCAAACCTGCCGTGGATTTGAGTTCTTTCCTCTCCCTGAACTGGGCAGTGGCCAGTTGCAGGTGTTGCTGGTGTGGCTGCCAGGAAGTCCTGCACCACTCTCCAGGATCAGGCAACACCTCCCAGCACTGCCACTCTCACCATCCTCACACAGGAACATCTTCCTCAAAACCAGCACACAGAAAGACTGCGAGATTCTCTTTCCAGGCAAAGCAAAACAAACTTTTTTCTTATTGTTTTAAAACGATTAGAGTCTAGCACCTGATGACTGCCAAGATTTCATAGAAAGACATTAAGTATGAACAGGCTGGACCTATCATTTTGCAAAAATAAAAAAAAGGCAACCAAAGGAAGAAAATGGGAAGAGTCCTCAGAGCCCCAGCACCTCACTCGGCACACGCAGCACCAGGGTGATCTCTAGAATCACCTGCAGGTCGTGTGCACCATCCCCACCCGTGCCTGTCACTGTGCTGCACATCCTCTCCACACTTAGCTCTGGATGCCTTTAAGGAGCCCTGCTCTGGGCAGGAGATAGCAAGGAGAAGAAAAGCAGAGGATGCACAACTCACATCTGGGCACAGCTGCTATCCCACCCCACCCATCTTCCACCCCTGTCCTGCGAGGGGAGCGACCTGGGAACTCTGTGCCCAGAAGTGACTTTGTACAAGCTGAAAGAGGCCAGCAGGACACAGAGCAGCACAGCCCTCTCCCACACCACTGACTCCACCTGCTCGTGGTTACTCGGGTTACAATTTGGTGTTTATCGGTCAAGATACCCCCTTCCCAGGCAAACAGCACATGGCTTTTACAGCCCCAGCACGAAGCAGTGATACACCTGACCTTTCCATGGTGGGCACGGCCTGGGAGGTGCAGGGGCTGCTGGACAAGCCAGGCAGAGAAACACGGCCAGGGAAAAACACTGGTGTGAATTTACTCATTCCCTGATCTCTGGGTGCAATAAAAACAACCCGAGATGACTCCCAGCTGTCAGAAACAGGTCAGTCCTGCCCCCTGACCTAAACAGGACTGTCATTCGTGAGGCACCCCTGGGTTTGTCAGATGTGTTCCATCGTCTAAATAAAACTGTACTAGTCAATACCTGGCATGAATTTTATTTTGAGATGTCTTGAGGGCTTTTCCCTCCCTGAGCTGAGCCGCTGAAGTCTGCACCCAAGTCGTGGGGGGGCTTCCAACAGAGCAAGTGCATCTTTTGCTCTGCGTCACTGCAGCTTTGCAGGGCTGCACTGCAGAGGCCCAGCCCTGCTCTAGCCAGGAACAGGTACAACAA
This sequence comes from Cnemophilus loriae, assembly GCA_013397755.1. NCBI lineage: Eukaryota > Metazoa > Chordata > Aves > Passeriformes > Corvidae > Cnemophilus > Cnemophilus loriae. Next base: position 127,289 of record VZTF01001991.1, read on the forward strand.
GCCAAGAGACTTTCCAGGACAACCAGCTACTGACCTACACTTCAAAAAATTACATGCTTATTTCTGAAACCAGCTCAAAATCTGGACTCTCACACTCTTGATTGGTGTGCAGGTCTGTTTTCTATTGAGTGTTTAGATCTGGGAAACATGGCTTTGATTAAAAATGGGCAACCCACCAACTGCAGAGAATTTTCACATAACTGCCTGGCAAAAACAAAAAAAAAAAAATAGAGCTGCAACAGTTATGACCATCCATCAGAACTGCGTTGTTCCCTGAGGAATTGCCTGTTTGCCCCACCTACACCTGAGAATGCACTTACACCTGGGATGCTCAAGGTTAAGAGCAACTGCCACAACACAGAGAATCCAAGATTTTACCAATTACAGCTCTTTCCACTGCCTGCTATACAGTTTTTCTTGCCTTAGCTGGTACTGCACTCCAGTATCTTTTGCTTCTTCTCCCCTTTTTCTTTACACAAAACCAAGAATCAACATTCCCTTTGAACCAGCATAGTTATGGAGAGACAGAAAGGGCAACAGGTGCTTGCCATGCACAGGCAATGGGTCTGATGCTGCTGCATTTCGTGTCGGTGACAAGAACAGGCAGGGCAGCAGAGAGCCGCACACAGCCAGGTTAACACACTTTTGTGAGCAGGGGAAACCACAGGCAAGTGACAAAGTTTATTCACTATCCCCTTACTCAGAACCACTCTGCCGGTGATTATTTTCCAGTCATTCAGTATTTGACCCAAACAAATGGATTTAGCAGGAATTTCACACCAGCAAAAGACAGAAAACCAAGATCCTGCTCTAACGCCACTGAAGGCAATGTCATATCCACAAGGCCAAGAAAACAGAACCAAGCCTCAGCAGCAGAGCCCTTGGTTGTCTCAGTTCAGCCAAGTCCATGCTTGATTTATTACATTCACTATCATACTTCTCCCACCTGGTCAGAAATCCCTTCCTAGCAAAGGTTTCCAATCCACACACACATGCTGCAGTTCTGCCCTTGCCAGAGACACGCACAAAAAGGAGCCTCAGTTTACTGGCATTTAAATCTGGGACATCCCTGAGCTGCGTTTCAACAGCACCTGACCCAACCACGGACCCCACTCAGGACTGGCCCTACCTGATGCTCCCCTGGGGGCAGTGCCAGCACAGAGGGAGACTGAGAAAGTGCAGCAGGACCACCCAGCCCAGCCCAGCCGCTTCACCCCAGCACCCCTGCATGCCTGGGGACAAGCTGCAGCACCGGAGAAGGGTTTGGTGCCATGACCACCAGAACAAAAGGGTATTTCCCATGCCTGGGAGAGGCCACAGGCTCTCCACAAACCACAGGAAATATGATCCAAGCCAGCTGAAGCATCTAAACATGCACAACTGTCAAACTGCATTTAGGAATGGCTTTTTGTTTCTCCTTATTTTAACTTTGAAATTTTCTAATTTTTTCGAATGACCACATTAAAGGAAGAAAACATGTTTTCTCTTTCCAGGGGTTCTGAGGTGTCTGAAGTGAAACAGTTCACCAATTAAATAAATGTCTGAATGGCTGGGAAACAATGAAAGTCCTTAGCAGTTCTTCCACAATAGCCATCCACTTTTCCGAAAAACTATAAATACATTCTGAACTGAAACAAGCCTTGTTCAGGCAAATTCTTAAAAGAGCAAGATTACATGTGAGACATGACCTTTTGTAACCTATTAAATGCCTCCTGGTTGTCTGCTTGATCCACTCCCTATTTCATGACAATATATGACATTAACATTCTTTACACTCGCACACTGCCTTCCCTGCACTTCTCCCCACACTCCCAAACATGCACATTAACCCTCACAGGACACCAAATGCATTTCACTGCTGCTGCCTGCAATTAAAGACTTTACAATTAAGGCTGGACTTGGGGGAGATGATTAAGTGTTTGTGCTGTTATTCCAACCCAATCACATCCCTCTTTCAAAGTCATTTGGTTTCTCATCCCTGGCACCTGAGGAACTCAATTCCTTGCTGGGTAGCTCAGCCCCCAAAGCTCATCAGGGGGTCCCTGAGCCCACCTGCACGTGTGGCACCATCAGGGGCCCCAGGGCACCTCAGCCCTGCTGGGCAGCCCCAACCCCACCAGCCCAACATGGCTTTTTTACCAGAGCTGCCACTGGTGCCCCGTCCCTCAGCAGCAGGAGGGTCAGGCAGTGGCCCTCATGCCCCACCCCAGCAACACAGAACAGAGGCTCACACCCAACTGCCTACAGGTTTTCATGCAAAACCTGCCAATAAGAACTTTTCCAGCATCTCAAGTTTGGAAATAGGTGTCACTAGCAATAAATCCTCACTCCCCCCAGCTGAGTCCCCCTGTGCAAGCCCTTCCATGTTTTATGTGCACAGTAGTTCTCAGCTGAGCATTAAATGAGTGTTTGTGCTCGGGGGTGCTGGGGTTTTTTCCTTAATGAGTCATAGGCCTTTTCTTAAAAGTTTGCTGGAACACATAAATGTGACATTAGAGATTTAGTAAAAACTGCTCCAAAAAACAAGGAATGGAGTTTCAGAGGATGTGAAATACTCCAGCTGGAAGAGATACATGACTTGCTTGGCTGCTTTCTTGTGCTCAGTCTCAGCTCAGTAACAAGCACGGCTATGCTGATAGGGAGCTAAAACAGCCCAGTGAGGTTGTAAGAGATAACACATACCACAGAATAGAACTATCTGCTCCAATGTAGAAAAAAAGGAGAAAATCCACTTCCAGACACAGCACCCACACAAGCACAGTGAAAAATCGCAGAAAAATCCAGCCAAACACCACATTTATTGGTTGATCATTGCTAGTTCTGTTTAGAGCTGAAGGCTAATAAGCCAGCAGGAATCCTGCTGCCAGCCTCAGGAGCTGTCACACCCCTGGAGCAGCGCCAAGCAATGCCACATCACAACCCCAGGTACCGAAGTCCTGTCAGGACTTGAACCTTTCAGGCAGCTGAACACAGCCCTCCAAAGTGAGCCTTTGCAAGCTCATAATAAAATTTACAGACATCATGCACATTCCTGCATCCCATCCTTCTGGCTGCTTCAGTTTTGCTTTGTATCAGACGTGCCTGTCACAGAGGAGGCACTTTGTCCAGGATGGGCATAAAAATCAACCACCACATCACACTCTAAGACTCTCAGTTTCTCCAGCCACAGAACACGAAATTATTTTGGACACAACCAACCAGACTCTGCCAACGTGCTGTGAAGTGCTGTCCCGAGATATTTGGGACATATCATGTAGGTAGAAGGCCAAGCCCAGAGCTTATTAAATGTCTGCATAAATGTTCTGATTTTAGTAAAGCTATTTGGCTTATCACTATTCGTTTATTTTCTTTCCACTGCTGAACAATCCTATTATACACCTGAAAATTACTTCGCCAAGTCTGGGGCATTTTTTTAATAATAATTTTAGCAGTTTTAAAAAATAATCACTTCAGTATTAGGCAAATTCTCTTCCTTTGAGGGTGCTTTCTAAGCATCCAATATCCACACAGCTAAGAGACATTTACAGCCTAATTTATTAACTATGGATATTAAGGATTTCAGCCTAGACCTGCCACCATGAAGCCATCAGTGGTAACACACACAAACTTGTACCATTTACACATTTTAGACGTAAAAATGATACAACTTCAGGGACGCTTTCCACTGAAAAAAACCAACTTCAATCACATTCTAACAACAGCTACTTTGACAGTTACCTGTTCCTTCACAGCAGGGTCACGTTTCTGTTCTGCAAACGACAGTGTCCACTGAGCCCACGAAGTCATGAGACTGGGATTTACTCCCAATTCACACACCACCATGTGTGAACCTCCAGTGAGTGACTGGACCTCAAACGGGACATTCACACCCAAAAATCTTCATGGAAGGTCCAGCAGGGAGGTGAGGGAAACAACTGCCAATACAAGTTCAGCTCTGCTACAGAATAATTTTTGACTTTCAGTCCTGCTTAGGATGTCTCCCTGACCCACCTGAGAGAGCAGAGCTGACTGGGTTGGGGTTTTTTGGGGGGTGAGGGGGTAGGCAAAAGGGGAAGGGTATGTTTAGAAGCCTGATGTTACTTCTGGGATTCTGAGGGCTTTATCCTTGAGGAAAGCAACGCAGCCTTGGCCTGGAGCTTGTGACAGCCCCACAAGCTGAGCAGAAGCAGTGAATTGCTCTGTGCTTCTCACAGCATTCCCACTCCAAACCAAACTGCAGCCCCGGCTCCACTCAGCCCCCGCAAACGTTCCCTCCCCTTGGCACACTGCTGCACAGCCTGGCTCAAAGGCTCAGGCACAGCCTGGCTCAAAGGCTCAGGCACAGCCTGGCTCAAAGGCTCAGGCACAGCCTGGCTCAAAGGCTCAGGCACAGCCTGGCTGGGTACACGCAGGAACATCTCCCACACCCTGGGGCAGCAGAGCAGGGTCACAAACCAGGTAACAGCACAGCAGTGCTCGTGCCTGCACCAACTATTGCACTGCACACCCAAACCTCTGTACTGGAAACCTTGGTACCTCTGATCAAACACATGGCAGTTCTTTGGAAGAATGTTTTTCTTCTTTCCCTTTTACACGAGGTGCTTTTACAACAGAGTAAAAGCATATGCAATAAAAAGAAACAAACAAAAAAAAAATCGATACCCCATCCACAGTCAAGTTTCCTGCAACTGAAGAAAACATTTGTCCCCATTCATAACCCAGGCTTCTGTTCAAGTTACAGCCATCCAAATTCCCATTTCATCTTAACTGTACATGTTACATGTATCTAGTACTTCATAAAATAAAAACACATATATTCCACAGCTCTCCCCTGCTGTTATTATATGACTCCCAACTTCAAGGAGAGTCATAAGGATGTGCATGGCTAGCAGGGACTGCAAGAAGCCATCTCAGGAGCATCCCTCATAGCACTTCTCATGCCACAGACAAGACTCCTTTTTCCCAGCTCTGTAGACTTGTCTTATCCCGTGCTTTTTTCATGTTAATTCCTTCTACTTTCTTTCCCCCCACCTTCCTACTCCTTCCTCCCTTTGGATGATGCTCCAGCCAAAGACTTTCTCTGTCGCTATTTACCCTGATTTCCTTGCCTCGTTCAGGGGACAGGCTCCTGGCAGCTGTGAGCCACAAGGATGCTGCTCCTTCACACGTACCCCAGCACCTCCCGCTGCCGCTCCTGCTGCACCTCCCTTGCCCGAGCCCTTTATGAGGGCTTTCTTGCATTTTGGCTAAAAGGGCCTGACCACTTTCAAATCAGTTTCAGCAATATATTTTCCAGCTGTAAGAGGGAGATTAGCAAAAACCAGAAGTCTGAGGTACGTGGCCTGTTTGAACACTTCAGGAGACCCCACCATGTGAGTTTATTTCTATTTAGATGTTTGCCTATCAAAGGCAAATTTTTCACAGGACAGCCTCAAGGCTGATCCTTCAAAATGCTGAAGGATCTCAGCTGCTTACCAACACAGAATTAGTTTCTAAGCCCAGCTAAAGAGAAATAGAAAGTAGTTACCAGACAATAAATCTTTGCTTATTCCCCAAAATAATACAACATATTAATCATTATCTCTACTTTGATGGAGACAGGAAAGATCTAATATTTCACAAAGAAACCCTCAGGAACTCCTAAGACTGAAAACAACTCCATAGCAAATCTCACAAGTGTTCTGGTCACCAACTGCAAGCTCATCTAAATTTCATTCAAATTTTGTAATTTCATCTCTAAGCAACACAGCTTCTAGAGACTCACCACTGTTACCTGTCCTTCTTTGGATCTCACTCAAACACCCTTCCATCACATCAACCTGTGCACACACAGAACAAGCACAAACATACAACTCTGAATTCCCAAGCATACTGTAGGGCTCAAATCCAGATTTACATGGATGACTACGCACATAAAGGGCAGAGAAGGCCTGGATGGGTCTAGAGATTTACTTCTTCCCTTCACCTGGTCTTCCTTTCCCTCACCTACCAGGCCAAAGGCTTTTCAACACTATGTTATCAGCACTGTTTCTTGGTGGTGCTCCAACAGACATGTGCTGGTACTGCTGGGTGGCTTTCTGGAAAGAGAGGAGCTCTCAAAAGTGAAGGCTACTGGCCAGGGCAGGCACGCGCTGTGCTGCACTGAGGACTGGAGTTATTAACAGAATCCAGACTTTGGGTCTCATTCTGAGACATCCCTGCTTCCCTTGGCAAACCTCGTTCAGGTCCTGAGGAAGTGGCCTTTCTCTGCAGGGTGAAGACAAAGATGCCCGTGGAAGGCAGGGCAGGTGACAGCTCTGTGACAGGATCACTTCTGCCACTGAGGGATGAACTGTCACGTGGTGTGAACTCTCTGTGTTCTGCATCTCAGCTGTGAGAGAGGTGGGGGTGAGGTGGCAGCAAGGGGTGGGGAAGGATCTGGATGTGCAGGGACGGGGAAAAGCATCTTCCCAAAGGGCACTCCCTGCACAAAGGGAGCTGAAGGACCATGGCAGAACTGCAGACGTGCTTGTCTCTCCAGACCTTGCACAGGCAGGAATCTGCACTCCCCACCTCCCCACGTGCCTCTTACATCTTTAACTGAGGACAATGAGACAATTAAGTCACTTTTTGTGCTGGATTCCCCCATCCTGGCCAAGATGAGCAGAACCTTTGTTGGGGGATGGCCGCAGCACAGCAGGGGCTGCCAGCAGTGTGTGAGTGCTGCCTGCACCCCTCCATCCACGCTCCTGCCACTGCTGACAGCACACCAGCAGAGAGATCTGCTTCAAAAGTAACAGCCAAATCAGCACAACTGCTCAGCGTGGACCTTTCCGTGCCTGGCAGGTGACAAGCCATAGGTTTACATCCAGTCCCACAAGGATGCACGACTTGGATGAGTGTGCCAAAATCCAACTTTTGCCTTACACCTTTTTTCAACACCTAGACATCAGACTGAAGTATTGTGCAAAGAAAACAGAATTTAAGACAGTGCCTGAGCTCATGACTTTCCAACACCCACAAATGTCCTGTTGACACCTCAGGATGAACATTCAATTTAAAAAACAAACATTCACCTCACCTTATATCAATGTTCAGCTCAAAAGAGTTATGAAAATGAGTGAAAGTACGTTTTGATTACCTCACTTCCCAGCATCTGCCAAGCACGTTTACTAAACTATCAGCACCTTGACAGGAGACAGCCAGGGGGTCTCAGAGGGTTGAGGAGGAAGATGTTTGGGTAGGGAATGCACAGGAAGCAGCTACCAGGGAACAAATTCTCACAGCTTTACCCAGTTTATCTGCTGCCAAAGGAAGGGTCTCAGCTTCCTGGAGCCCTCTGTCTGCACCCTCTGCCTTGGGTCAGCTCCAGCCATCTCTTCGACAAGGATGAATTGGAGCAGCTCACCAATCCAGCCCCACACAACCCTCCCTCTCCTCCCTCCTTCTCTGCAGGCTTCGTTTTCGTCAGATCAGTGAGTGCAAGGTGTTGGTGGGAGCACTTGGAAGTGGAAGGGTGCTGGCCCTCACCTGTGCAACTGGGCAGGTGCAGAGCCTTCCTTTGGCAGCACTGGCATCTTTACTCAGATTAAACCAAGTGTAGGAGGGCATCTTCCTTCTCTCTACAGATGCACTGAAGCCTGGGAGAAGAAAGCAGAGGATGGAGAAGGTGAAGCAGTACAGCAAAGCTCCCAGCACAGCACTGCTCTGGCCCTGCAGAGCAGCACAGGAACACAGCTGTGAGTCCACCAGACCTGAGGGCTTGCACCATGCTTGGCTTGGCTCCCCCAGAGCCTCTCTGCACTTCTGCTCCATCTGGTATTTATCTGTCTCAGACTGTGGGTCCCTCCTGAAGCAGAGCAGGGAGGTGCAGGAAAGCAGCCAGGGCCTGCCAGCACCAGCACCCTTAGGGGAACACACACACAGACAGACCCACAACCAGGATGGAGGCAGGGTAGAGCTGATCCTCCTCCAAGCAGAGCTGGCTAGTCCCTTGACCTCAGTTTCAAAATAGCTCACTGCTCAGTTTTTAATTTTACTGGGGGTGTGGGGGCCAGACAACAACAACATGATGACAGGACACAGAGCACAGTAAATACCTGCTGTCCTCATATCAGCATTTACTCACTAGACAACTGAGCTCGTCTAATTAAGAAGCAGTAAACCACCTCCTCTGTTCCCTCTGCCTTGCTGGACCTATTGGCTCAACACTTCTGCTCTCCACAGGCACCACAGAACACCCACCACTGCCTCTGGAGTGTGCCAGACACCAGTGCTAAGCAGAGACTTCACAGCTGCAGCATGTACAAACTGCACTGAAAATCAATGCATTTTCCTTGCTTCCTTTCATTAACTCATTTAAGACACTCTCAGGTAAGTTGAAATAAAACCAGACTTTTCCCTATTCTGTTCTCACTCTCCTTAACTCTGACCAACCAGCCTGTGGGTCAGCTCTGCCAGCCTCCCATGCACTGGCTCAGCCAAAGCTCAGCATTCACCTGCATGAATCATCTGAACCAAAAACGTGGGATCAAATCCACCAGGATTTATCAAAACCTCAACAACTCACAGAAACCAACTTTCTCTTTCAAAGCACCCTAGTTTTCTGGGTTTCAGCTGCTTCCAGGGTGGAAGTCACAGCAATGGTCCTTCGTGCTGCCACAGCAGGAGCCTCCAGAGCAGCCCAGAGGCTCTCCAGGCACAGGCTCCCTGCTCATCCTGCACTGGGTGCATCTCCCGAGGTTTGGGGCCTGCTGCAACACATCGCTGTGGGGCACACCTGCAACAGCCAAACTCTGATAAATAAGAAAAGCTATCCACAACACAGATTCCCCACGTTTCCTCCTGGAGCCCCTGCTCGCTCACCCAGCTTTCCCAGGCCACTGGAAACACCTCCCAGAGGCTCAGGACAGGTAACTTGTTTCTTACTCTTACATCTTACTCCTCAGTCTCTCACCGTATACTGTGGAAATTTTGAAGGTAACATTTCCCGCAGCTCGTGTGCTACAAGCCCCATCCAGCTTCTGCACATCCTCAGGAGGGAACCATAACTGGCCTCGGCAGGATCCCCTCAGCTGCCGAGGAGCATCGTGCCAGGTGCCAACGCTGCCAAACATGGGTGATCCATCAGCTTTGTTATCAGCCCGAGATGGGTGAAGGAAGGCAGTAAGCACTGCATTCAGCCTCCTTTGTCTGGGCACAAAAGCTTGGAGAAACTCTGCCACTGCAGTTTACAGAAAGGTTCTCCTGGTAGAGAGGTTACTGCTCACTACCCGCACTGATCGGCCCAGGTCTCTCTCCCAGACAAACGAAGGGAGCCCTGGAACTCCTTCCTTCCTTCCCTGCAGAGCACAGCAATGCTGTGCCAAAAGCACGCTGAGCCTCGCGATCGAATCAGCGACCAAGGTAACACACGTCTGCATCCTCAGGAACGCACACGGCCCGGCAGCACACAAAGCACGGAGATAACCATTCCCTCAAAGGCCTCGGATGGGGCTGGCTCATCCACACCCCCTCACCTCCCTAGGCCTCTTCCTCCCTCCCCTGCGGGAGCTCTGACATCCCTGCCCGGGAGCCCTCGCTGCTGGTTCAAGCCGGGAACGAACGAGCTGCTCCCGAGGGCTGCCCAGGCCCGGCAGCCTCCGGCTCACCTGCAGTCCCCAGCGCAGGGGAGCCAGGGCAGTATTTGCACGCTCCAGGATCAGCTTTCCACAGGTGTTTTTCGCCTTTACCATCCAGTACAACGTAAGAAAGACAGGGGAGCCTAATCCTAACTCGTGTGGCTATAAAACACGTGCACTCATCCGCATTTCAAGAAGTTACTTTTCTTCCATAAAGAAGCAACAAAAATTCAGGAGATGACCAACAGGCCGATTTAACCTCAGCAAGGACCGACGGCTCTCCTCCAAACTCCCCTCTGGTCCCAGGGATGTCCCTGTGTGCCGAGCAGACCCTGCGAGGCCTTTTGAGGTGGGAACAATGCTGGGCTCCCACAGGTACTGCGAACTAGCACAAAGATTTCATTGAACGAGGCACTAAGATCTGCTCCGCCAGCCATCCTCATCATCTCCAAAAGGTACCACAGACTGAGAGCACGATCGCAAACACCACAGCCTCTGGGATGCTGGAGGTTAACGGGGAAGCTTCGGCAGCCCGTGACGAAGGGACACAAACGAGAGTAACCGTAAGCCCTAACTGCACACACAGCTCTTGTCACACTTCAGACAAGTCTCCCATCCGCACGTGGAAAGCGAAGCATCGCACATCCCGGCAAACCGCGTTAGGAGGAGACGGGACAGAGTTCACATACCGGGAGTGAACTGTGGTGCAAGCACTTCGGACACCAGACAATGTCTGTGGCCATGAGAGACTTCAGCAGGCACCTGGTCCAGAGCAGCCTCGGGCATCGCACACCCGCCTTCTCCACGGCCGAAGCCGCTCGGCTCGGCAGGCCCCGCACACCGCCGCCCTCCAGCCGCCCGCTCCCCCCGCCCCACTCACCGAAGTACTCCTTCTTCATGTGCATCTCCAGCTCCTTCTCCAGCTCCAGCGTCAGCGCCTCCAGCCGCCTCTCCGCCTGGCTGGGGCCGCTCTCCCGGCACGGCGTCACCTGGTAGGGGAGCTTGAATTTTGGAGCCGAAGCAGAGCCTTTGGTCGGGCTGTAGGCGTAGGGGGGCGGCGGCTCGGGGGCGCCGGCCGGGTGCTGCTGGTCGTGCCGCGGCGGGGACTGGGCATGGATCCGGTGGTACACGTCTCCCAGCTCGGGCACGGCGCCGTCCTCCTGCAGGCCGGGCCCCAGGAGGGACGAGCGGGGCGACGGCAGCTGCAGCTCGGGGTAGGCGCTCATGGAGCCGCGGGAGCTCCGCGAGCTCTGGCTGGAGATGCTGGAGCGGGGGCTGACTACGGCGGGGCCGGCCGAGCCACGGCCCTCGGGGCCGCAGAGGCTGGAGCGGGGGCTA
>VZTF01001991.1:139799-164938 GCA_013397755.1 Cnemophilus loriae
GGCCGAGCCCGGCCCGGGGCCGGCGGTGCCGCGGCGGCGGAGCTGTCACATCGCCGGGGGTCCCCACGCGGGGTCAGGCAGCCCCGGGGAGCCGCGCACGGAGCGCCCGGGCAGGAGCGCTCGGGGTCCCGGCCCTGGGGGGCTCCGCTGCCCGCGCCCCTCCCTGGAACTTCCCGGCAGGACCCTCGGCCTCGTCCCGCGTGGGGAAGGGGCAGCTCTGCCCCACCTGGGGCTCTCCCGCACAAACACCAGCATCGCGGCGGCGCCTGCGGAGCCGGGGGTCAGGAGCAGCCCCGCACCTGTGCGGAGTCCCCAGCGCTGGCCAGGTGCCTCCGCTGAAAGGAATTTTGTTTGCAGCACGGCAGCTGAGGGTTGTTGCCAGTTATTTATGAAGTCTTAAAAAAAAAAACAAACCAAAAAAAAACCGGCAGCGCTAAGACATATGATAAACATATTGTGGCCTAAAGCAATCTGTGAGTTGACGAGAGTGTAAAATGCAGCTACTGTGTGTGTAACTGCAAGAGCTTCATCTGTTGATCGGTTACGAACACCCCGGCCCTGCTTCCTATTTACACGTGTGCTCACGGGAAAGACTGTCTGAAAACAACCCCCCGAAACGGCAGCTGAACCAAGACCCCCGATACTAAACTGTAGCCTACAGTTTTTTGTTTTTTTTTTTTGTTTGGTTTGGTTTGGTTTTTTTTTGTTTGGTTGGTTGGTTTGTTGGTTTTTTTTTGCCACTGAGCTGCAATTCCCTGACAATCATTTGTGTTGATGGCAGAAATGCTGACAAAGCCCTAACAGGTATCTGATGGACATCCTTACACTGCTGAGTGCTGACCACCCTGTGAGGAGAGAAATATGGCTCAGGTTTGAGCTATAGGCACTCTTCTGTGCCAAGAACACTTTATTCTGTTATCAGACCTAATTAAACATTAAAAGCAACTGTGTACTCAAAAATGTCCCCAGCTGTGGAAGGCAATTGCTTGGCAATCTGTTTTCTTGTGTGTGCAGGGGTGGCAGGAAAAAAAAATCCAACAAACCATATAAATGTGCAGAGCAAGACCTGAAAAACAAATCTGTTAGGCATGACAGAGGCAGTCCATGTCCATGTGGACACGCATAAGCAAACACCACCACCCTTGGGAGTCAAGTGCTCTTTTCTATGTTCACATCTTTCATTACACTTTTTGCCCATCTCCTAAACAAGCTGTTAGCACGCGTGGTACTTGTGGAACAAGTCACATTTCACCTGTAGCCCGCAGGTGAGTGATGGCGGAAGGCACCTTTGCAGCTGTGTGTCCTGGTGCAGCCGCTCGCTGCTCCCGCTCACACAGGGCCCTCAGCACCAGCACCAAACACTGCCCCCAGATGTGCCCCGGCTCCGAGCAGGGTCAAAGCAGCACCTCAAGCCCCTGCCTCGTTCAAGCCATGGGCTCTGGCAAAGCTGTCAGCACAGACACAAGCTGTGGTGTCAGCCACGTCACATGGACATATCCCTGCCAAGAACAAAGAGAGGTTCCTCCCACAGAGCACATGGACACCGCCTTTGACTTGAGGCTTCATCTGCCCCACCTGGGATGAAGTTCGTTTGTGGCAGTGGGCATCTCGTGACCTGCTGCCCTCAAGTGTACTGGTGCAGAGCTCCTTCAATCGTTCCTGGGGCCTGTATGAGGCTGTTCTCTCCTGCTACTGGCTTAGTACTGCTTACTGTGCATTTTTGTAAGGTTGTCTTCCTAAAAAACTGGGAGAGGCTCATGGACAGCTTGGAAGGTTGGTCTGTCAGAGCACATGTCAAGAAAATGTACTCTGTTTTAAGGGTGTCTTGATTTTTTTCGGTTTTGTTGGTTTTTTTTTAACCTTACAACATTAGATAGCTTTATTATTAATCTAACAGAGCGAGTAGGACATACTGGGAAGCCCTGCCTGTGTGCTCGTGCAAGGAAGCATTTTGGACAGGTATCCTTACAGCAGGAACTGCAGAGCTGAAGCTATAGCTTACACTTAGGGCAAGTGTCCTTCTGTAGCTCTGTCCTTCTGAGCCACAGATCTGCCCTTGCTCTGCCTTTTGAGGCCGCTCAGTTCTGTGCTGCTTCTGCTGCCAGCAGGTTTCTGCACTACGTCTATTGGTACATAAGTCATGAAAGCATGTGCTTTGTTGAGTATGAACTCATGGGAAAAACATACTGGGCAGTCTAAGGAAACAGCCCTTTTCAGTAAGCAGTGTGGATCAAATGATAAAAATCACTTACTTTTACTGTTTGAAAGTTTATGCTTGATAAGTAACATCCTAGTACTGTTTCCATCTCAGCCCTGCTGCAGGGGCAATGCTCCTGGCCCCCTCTTCACCAGGGAGCTGTACTTCTGTCACACACACGTGAAGAACCTCACATTTATCTGCAGTACAGCCTCAAGTGTGGGCCGTACAGGTGGAATAAATGCTTGCAGTGGTACACAGCACACACAGCATTGCTGCATTGCTCACAGAGCACCATCTGTACCGGGCTGTGCAAACAAAAACAGTGGAGTTAAAGCTGCTGTTGCTGTACTAAGTAGCCCCGTCGTTCTCCTCACTGTTAGATATGTGAAAATCCAGAATACTGGGTAGTTACAGCTTGACAGTCCTGATGTGGTTTCCTCCCCACCTAATTTTCAATATACTTGCTTAATTACAACAACCAGCAGTAACATGTATATACTGCAAAAAGACTGACACCTCTGCAACTAAGAGCACAAGAGCTATGAGAGTTTTATAAAAGCTGAACTTCATTTCATGGTTTGATGTGGTTATCCTTGTGCCTGATTTAAAGTTATCTCAGTAAATCAGATATTAAGGAAAGCCAGCTGCTTCTGTTAAATAAATTCCATTGTCTAAAACTTAAAGGGAGCAAAAGAGCCAGGTGGAGTTATTGATCTGTGAATATCAGCTGGCCAGGCCTCCCAGGCAGGGCTCTCCTATTCCTTGTAATTGCCAGCATCTACAAGGGAGCACTGCCCGAGCCAGCACGCAGGGAGACCTGCTGCTCTGCTGGGCTTTGCTTCCCTGAGCTGCAAACAGTTTATTACCAACAAAGCAGGGAATCTGCCAGTGTAAGAACTCCCCGTGGAAACTTTAGCTCGGTTGAAGACAATGGCAAAAATCCCATGACTTGTGTTGTGGTGTGTGTGCGCTGTATCAGACCTGACACAACGCAGGAGGGAGTTCTTTGTCTCACTTCATCAACTGAACAATTTGAAGCTGCTCCACAGATTTGCCTACTGAGCTGGATGCTACCTGCTTTTTTGCAATTTCCTTCTTTGTCTCCAGCATTAAGAAATCAATGAAATTATACCTTAACATCCACAAGGTAACTGTTTTCCACTTTTAAAAGTGATCGGTTTCTTGGTAAGGAACATAAATGATTATTCTTTTATCTCTGGCCTGTTTTAAGCCTCATGAAAAAAACCCAAACAAACACAAAACCCCCAAAAACTTTGTGAAATTAATTCAAAAATTATGCTAAGAAGTGTTTTTATTTTGGGATGGGAGACTGAAGCTTTGATATTCTTTGAAGTGGTAGCTGTATTGGGTTTATATTGCTTTGTTTTACCTGTTTGGATCCCGTATGTTAATTTGTGCTGTAATACTTTTAAGTTTAAGCAAGAATTTTGGAATATGAAATTTGGATATCAATATGTATTTGGACTTGGGTGATTTGTTTGCAAATCACTCTGTTCTGACCTGGTTTTTAAAATTCTCATTTGCAGCTGATCGCAGCTTCTAAAAATTGCAATTCTAGCGTGTGTTTTAGGGCACCACCTTCTGGCAGACAGCACACACTGTATTTGAATGGCTGCCCTCGCCAGGCACAACTATTTAAAGTATTTCTGACTAACACCACTCTGCGGGCTTACAGGTCATTTCTCATTCTAAATCTGCAATAAAACACTATTTAACATTTTTTACATTCTTCTTATTCACTGCAACTGCAGCTATTCTCTGTGCTGCACAAACATAACTTGGGACAGACCCTGTAAAATTCCAGTCACAACAGGCGCTTTGTCAACGTGCTGGGGTAGACAGACAACATCTGTCCAAGCACTTATGATTAATGCACCATATATGTATCTTATTTCTTTTATAGCTTCATCTTCCCCTTCTGCTACATATTTCAGATAATCACACTTCTGTCCAGCAGTTTATGGGCTCATACTTTGGAGGCTGCACAGGGCACTGGCCATAATTCCTTGCATTCACAGGACATGGTCATTGTATATTCCAATGCGATCAGTTAGCAACCACTACATTTGCATAAATCCATCATTAACTTGGCCAGCTCAGTTAGCAGTGCACCCACTTAGTACTTTTAAGAACGTCTGAAGTTATACAGTTTCTGATTTCAGAGACTTGGAGGAACTACATGTTCTCTTGATATGATAAAAAGAAAGTCCTGATGACAATACAGCAAACTTTCATCCAGCAAAGGAATCAGAGAGCATTAGTGCACTGAATAAAGAACAGAAACACGGTGTGAGGGTCAGGCTGCCAGACACACTGCTCTGGTGGTGAAAAGTATCAGCCTCACTGTATGTGCCTCTTCATACCCATTAAAGAAATGAGGCAGGCTAGGAGCACTGACCTCCTGACCTGGCAACACAACGCACTTCAGCTGTGATGAGAAGAATCATTTCAGAAGGAAGAGGACATTGGTTTGTTGAGAACACCAGTTGCATTTACATTTTGTTGTATTTTAGAGGTATTCTAGAGGTATCACTTGTTAACTGAAAATAAGGAACAAATTTGCAAGGATAGAGCTGTTCCATGAAGCCTGGTCTCTGTATTCTGCATCCTCTGCACTCTCCAGCTTGTAGCTCCTCTCCAAATCCCCAATAATGCTGAAGTCCAGTGAGCCCTGAGTCCCACAGAGCTCTGGCCCTGCACTTACCCAGCAGTAAAGGTGTCAGTCCCACACCTCCAAAGCCAAAGTGCTACCACGGAAGCTTCTAGGGGTCTGTCTCTTATCTCCAGCCACTGCCTCGGTATTGCACGGTTGGAATTGCTTAACGTTTGCAGGCAGCTTCAAGTCTTGCTGAAGAGCAATCCCACAAGTATCTTTTCTTCTGGAAATCGTTCTGTAAACTTCTTCTCATGAGAGTGAG
Source organism: Cnemophilus loriae (assembly GCA_013397755.1). Classification (NCBI taxonomy): domain Eukaryota; kingdom Metazoa; phylum Chordata; class Aves; order Passeriformes; family Corvidae; genus Cnemophilus; species Cnemophilus loriae. Next base: position 144,939 of record VZTF01001991.1, read on the forward strand.
TGCAGGACCCTGCTGATGGGAGGATAAAGATAACACGTATCTAAACAGCAATTTGCTTCTTTTAATATAACAAATTTCAAGCTGTATCTGCAAGTACATGTATTCACTTCATCCTGTTCCTCCCTTAAAAGCATCAAGGCCTCCAAGTCAAAGCACTGCCTCTGCCTCATGTACATTTGTCTGCAGGTATAAGCTCTCTGTAGTCATTCTGCTTAGGCACTAGCCCAGAAACCATCTCAGGCAAGCAAAAACCAGATAGATACCTGACTTGTGTACGATTTGCTGTATTATCCTGATCCTGGTTCCTGCTTTCTTGCACATTCAGATGCATAAAATGGAGGGCTTCTTGTCTTTATAGCTGCAAAGAAAATAAACAAATATCTCTACCTATAGGCACAGAAACAGAACGACCCCAAATTTATTTTCCTTAATTCTGTGTTTATTCAGTTTTCTAATCCAAATTTAAAATTTTGGGGCAGTAGAAGTAAGGCTTGAAGCTGATATCAGTGGTATCTACAGACTGAACACAAGCTGATTTTATCTTCTGAAGTCTATTAAATGGTTAGCAAGAAGTCTTTGTTGTAAAGGTCAGAACTTGAAATGGCACATCAATCTGCTCCCAGCTGTCAGAGGCGAGAGGCCAGGAAAGGATGCACCTTTCTCTGTGGTTCAGCTATGGAATGGTTTCATAAAGGAAAGCTTAAATGTCATATAGAAACACTACAAACACTAAATGGTCATCTACGAGTTACAGTGGCTCTTTAGGAAATGGGCTGGCACGGGGCTGTCTGTCACTGGGGCCCCAGAGCTCTTTCTCCTGAATGGTTATCATCTGCCTCATAAAGGGGATTCTCTCGATGCTTTGGGAATTCCTTCACCCTCCATCAGAACACCTTAATGAATCTCTAGTTAACTGCTGTCCATCATCAATGGTCAATATCCCTTTCCATGCTGTGCTGCAGAAAAGGGATATTGAATTAAAAGCATGCAGACACTAGGTACATTCTGCAATAGCCTATATTTTCTTGTCCATACATGGCACTCAAATTCACCAAGTAAATTAAAAGCATCAAGAATTGTTTCTATAAAAGCAGCCAGAAAAGCTTATCTGCTTTAGAGAATTGTGCATGAGTATAAACAAACAACTTGAGAACTCTGCTGTATGACAGCAGAGCCAATTTGTATCACTGCAAAGAGCATTCTGTAGACTGATTTAATAAGCTGGGCTCCAAAATCGTTAGTGAAGACAGAGCCTACATTAGGTTGCCGAGCCAAAGCACTGGGAAGAATTTCTCCTCCATTTTAACATTTAAATCTTGTGCCTTCCAACTATTCTTCCTTCCATATGACCATTACTGCTATTAGGAGTTGAACAAATTGTCATTTGAAAAATTGAGGGTTTTTTAATTAGTTGGAAGCTTAATTAACACTTCAATTGATATTTTTTTCCAAAGAGCAAGGGAAAGTTTAAGTTGGAAAATTCTACATTAATACAATGTTGGTGACTAGTAGCCAATTAAGGACACTCATACTCCACCAGTTCTGAAAAGCAGCTTTTCATTTTGCACAGCAGCAGTTTGCATTTAGTGGTTCGTTCTGTATTGCCAAACTTCCAAAGAACTGACCAGAACAGCCAAGAGCTGTCCCATGTTCTGTGGGAGCAGCCCATGGAAAGGAAATACATTAAAAATCCTTCACTTCAAAGTATGTTACAGGAGGGATCCAGGAGCATTCTCTGCACCACCCAGGCACGAGCAGCACAACTGCACCTCCTAAACACATCACCAGGTAATTGCTTGTGCAGTTCCATTCTGGCCTTTCATGCTGCAAACTGAAGGCTGACACATGGTTAAGAACAGTAAAACAAGCAGTAACTTAAGGAGAAGCCAGGCAGACAGAATAGAACCCCCCCCTTTTTTTCACCCCTGAATCTGTCGGTGACATTTTGATCCAGCTCATACACCACTCAACTTCCAACTCACAAACACTCCCACCTTCAGTAAAACTAATGCAGTAAGTTACCGGAATTATACCCTCTACTGGTGTTTTTTTAGAAAAGTTATAAAGTAAAATAAACCAGTAATTTTGTTTTCAATAAAGCTTAAAACCAAAATATGTCAGCCCTAATTTTTGGAAGATGTCATTTGACATTAAATTCTAGTACTTCAATTGTTTATGGCAAGAAGTTTTCCACTATAGCACTGAAATCCTTTCTCTAACACCTCTAATTTACATCTTTACCTCAGTCTTCACTCCTGCCAGCCAAGCAGCAGCTAACTCAAAAGGATTTCACTGTGATCTATTATGCCTCCAAACAAGCCACTGCATGACTGTTACTACCTAAAAGAAGAAATAAAACATTAAGTGCCTCGTAGAAGCTGTTTTGCAGTGCCTTGGCAATTTTAACACAATGATGAGCTGGCCTTTGTTTTTTTAATATTCTCCTTCTGTAAAATTCACATTTGCTTTACAATTCACTCAGTTTGCAAGCTGTAACAGAATAAAGCTTGCTGCCCAACTGCTGTGCTCTGTAAGGCTCACTGCACACTCACCTATGAATGGGAGCAGTTCCCTGGCACACAAGTGGGAATTTATTTTGGTACAGTGACAGAAATGGACAATTAATGCATTCTGAGAACCAACAGTGACAGTTTTGAGAGTTACCAACACAAATCCAGTAGGATTTAAGACACTGATTCCAAACATTGCACTTTTGTCCTACACACAAAGTGTAATGTATAAAAATCAGAGCTTTCTTCCTTCTGAAGGCATGAGGTGGTGAAAGTATGTGTGGTGGTGCAGCTGCTGCAGCTGAAGAGCCCAAGAATTGATTGTCCAAGAAAAAAACATTCACAAAAGTTTTATTAAAAAAATTCCCCTTTCACCTCAAACAAGTGAAGCTTAAGTTCTGTACTACTAGGTTATGTTTAGAAAAATGGAAATAATACAGTAATTTTTGAAGGCTATACATTGTAAAATCCCATAGGTCAGCATAATCTTGGACTGTGCAAGCAAATATAGCAAGTATTTCAGATGTTATTTATTTGGTCCATCAGATGTACAGTATAGTAGTAGTATCTGAGTTTACAAAACATCAAATATAAATAACCTGAAACTGTAACAATACACAAAAATTTGCTTCTTACATTGACATACCAGGCAATACGAGCTGAAAAACTGGAGTAAATTAACAGTTTTACAGTAATGTACATAGTGCCAGCTGATGTTTAAGAACACTGTTAAAACATGGCACTAATCTGCTTTGTTGGATTTTCTTCTTTACTTGTTCAGGGTGTGAAAAATGTTTAGGACTAGGCTAAAAATGTTATTCTTCAAGCATCTGTGATTCTGTGGATGCTGGAGGTTAAGCAGTCACACTTGCAACATATGCCTCAGAAAGGGATAAGCAAATGTGCAGGCAGGCCACTGCTGGGAAACTTCAAAGGTAATCACTGAAAAATAAAAAATGTAGTTCCTTAAAACTGGGCATCTGATGATGGCCCTTTACTAAACAAAAGTGGGGTTTTTTTGTCCTGTTGGATGATACCTAAAAGGTATTTACACAAAAATACCATGCTGCTTTCATGACTGTTTAGGTAAATACTTATCTGTAAGTATTCCTAGACTATGTTTCTACTACATTTAATATATGGAATACAGAAAAAACTTCTGGAAGAGTCTATTGATACGAGAGCTTTATCATCAAGAGAAACAGACACGAATTATTTAAGCCAGCGATTTGGTATCCACTTTAAACCAAGGCCTTAGAGTTAGTCTAGTTCTGGACATTTTTCACATCCCACCACAATTTGCTGTTACAGTATGACATTACGTGAATCACTTTGTCAAGGGGCCTCTGGAGGTTGCCCCGGATGCTCTTCATCTTGCTCTTAGCTCAGCACACGCTCTTCGCCCCGACGCACTCGCACCCTTTCTCCTCGAGTTTCCTCTTGTGGCTCCTGTTCTCCTCCTCCCCGACGCTGCTGGAAGCACCCTCATCCTCAGACTCCACGATCATGAGGTCGTCCTGCTCCTGCTCCGCGCGCGCTCTCTTGGCGCCCACGCACTCGCAGCCCTTCTCCAGCTTCCTCTTGCGGCTCTTGTTCTCCGCATCGTCAGCGTTGCTGGAAGTACCTTCGTCCTCAGAGTCAACGATCACCACGTCGTCCTGGTCCGGAGCTGCAAAACAGGAGTTTGGGATTCAAATGGATTCTGCAAAGGGAGTCTACTCTCAAACAAATTTTCATCCATTAAAAACTGGAGCATTCTTTATCCGCATTCTTTGCCATGCAACCGCAAGAGTATCCTAAAAGTCCCTGAAATTACTATAAAATATGGTTTTCACACTGGTATTCCTTCCTCACCACGGGTGTGCAAAATACTGCAATAAGCCAAAAATACGGGAAATGCAGTAGTTAGCAGGACTTTTTTTGCATGTACAAAGCAGAAGAATTGCTGCTGTCTGCAGCAGTTGTTGGGAAAAGAAGTTTTGCACACACCAAGCTGCAGAGCAGCCTCTCCTTTACCTACTGCACTCAGCACAGCTCCCAGGAGAGGCCACATTCCAGGAGAGAGAACCCCCAAAGAGAGGGAGAAGTGGAAGGGTGAGCAGACTTACAGAGCTAAAGGATAACAATGGATAATATGAAGAAGGGAAGAGAGAACCAAATGTGAACTTTCAAGACATCTAGTGGATTTTGTTTGGTTTTAAACACAAATTCACAGTAAAAACTTATTATGTTAAATTATGCAATTTTTAACATAATTTGAAGTAAATGTTAGCAATACTCTTAAAATTTAGTTTTCCCTCAAACAGGAGGCAAGGGACTACATACTTTGTGTCTTACATCTGTGCACATATCTTACAGGCAAAGGAACACCAGGTAAATAATACAAGTTCAAGGTGTACGTACTATAAACTTTTGTGCCTTTTGTGCTCTAACAATTGTAAATGTGCATTTTTCTATTTAGTGTTAGTTATACACAGAGACAACTTAAACACCTTTGTATTGGCAAAATTAAATAATAAAACTGGAGACAACTTTAATTGGACTGCACTAGTGAAAGACTATTTTGTTTAATATTGATTACTGTCGATTACCTGTTGATGTTGAGGGTTGTGCTCCATCATCACTACCATTGCTGATGTTCCTGGGTGTTGGTTCTGATGGTTTAGGGCCAATTCTTTCAGGGGTATCACCAACAACTTCAAATTCTACATCCTTTTCTAGGTCTTCACTGCAGAAAAATATACATGCTTTTAAAAAGCCAGAAAATAAAATCCCATCTTTCACACAAAGAAACCCATTTAAACATTAGAGCACCCTGCAACTATGACAAAATGAGAAAACATACTGACAAAAAGGAAAATCTGTTCAGTCCTCTTTTATAATTTATGCTTTGCCTATTCCTAAACACTATTCCACCCAGTGCTACGAACTCCAAATGCTTTAGAATCAGAAAAACCATTACCTGAGCTTACCTTTCTACCTTAACATCACAGCCCTACCCCACTGACCACGCAGTGTTAGTTTCTGTGTATAATATGCCTATTGCTTACCCAGGGCTAAATACACACCCCAGCTATTTCAGAGAGACTTCTCAACACAGGTAGTCAGGCAGAGGATCTATTATCCCAGCAGGCTGGGGGTTTTTTTGCCTTTCTAAATTTTAGGGTTTTTTTTAAATGCCAGTTTCTTGCTTGTTGGTTGCCCCAAAAGTTAATTTGTTTTTGCAATGTATTCTTATGTCATGTAACAACAAATTACTGAAATAAACCTCTTTCAGTTATTGTTGTAAAAAATAAAACCACAACAAAACAAGACTACAAAAAAAAAGACACAAAACAAAACCAAACAAAAAACTGTAAATTATAATTTCATAAAAAATAACCATTCCTCTCTTGCCTCTGTATTTCATTTCAGCAGCATAATCTTTGAACATCGTTCATGTATTTAAATTGTGAGTGAAAAATTCCCTGTGGAACTGTTCTGTGTATATACACAAAAATCCTTATTTCAGAATCCTTACCTATGAAGCACATTGATTAACAGAGTATAGTCCTGGAGGAAATCATCTGCTTGTAGTCGAGTGCCATTTCGAATTCCAAAGTCTGATAATTTCCTGTGGTTATTTGCTACAAAAACAGGAAAAAACCTGCTGTGTATAGAGCTATTTACAGAAAGATCTCTACCCCTGAATAAAAATGGCGTACTCCAGAACTTTTGTGTAGGAACATAAGATTAACAAGTATTAGCTATATTTAAATTAAAAGCTGACATTTAAGCCTATTAGTAGTTAAAGCTACTTATGTTTGATTTATTTACTCCTCATGCCATCACGTTCAAGCACTTCACAATTCCTGTACTTGGGAACATCCTGGAGATGGTTTCTGGCACCATGAACAGAGCACCACCTATGAGCCAGAAAATGCAAGGGCCTTGCAGCAGATACCTGTTCCTGAAAGGAATCCTGACACGCCAGCTGAGAAGGGCTTTGTTGAGGAGAGCTGAGCTGCACATGCAGCTTGCACACAATACCTCTGGCTATCCTCAACACTTCAAACACTTGCAAACCCAGTTCTCTTCAAATACTTGTCCACAGGGTGAATACTGCAACATCTGCTATCCACCTACTCTGCAGGGTCTCTTCCAGCAGTTTATGGACTCTTATCCCAAAACCTCCGGAGGCATACATACCTTCTGTTTCACCTTCTTCTGAAGAGATCAGGATAGTTCCCTTTCCATCTTCTATTTGTACATCTGGTGCTACCATAGCAAACTTTTCTTTCAGTATCTGAAAATACAAATATATTAAAATATATTCAATGTCTGACTTAAAAAGATATATTAAAAAAAGAACCTTGAATTATGTTGATTTTATTATTCTGGCTCATTTTCAGGCATCTACTGAAAGCCTATTTGTTCACTTCCATGAACAAAATGGTTATATTTTTGAGGTCTGATACTTACAGGTTCACACATGCTAGAAAGTTTTTTAGAATACTTCATAAAATGACAGAACTACAAATCAATTGTGACCACAGCTGTAATGTAGCTACTGAACTTTCAACTGTAATGCAAATTTCGTTTTTTGCTCACAGATATGAATAGGCTTTAAAACTACCAATATTTACAAAATGCAAACATTCTTTCACAAGACATACAACACACATGGGCAAGAAGCATATTGGCTAATCAGCTCTTCTTGTACCTGAGAGAAATGTGGAATAAATATAAACAGGAGATGCTCAGTCAAAATATACTGAGCAAATACCTTATTTCAAAAATTTACAGTATTAGATTCAAAATGAAAGCTGTAACTGTAGCTCAAGATTTACCTTATCCTGGAGTGTCAACACAGTAACTTTGTGTGTGTTAAGCTTCACAGTCACTTCTGGCTTACTTGCACACACATAACAATTGGGATTTGGTGGATCCAAAGCACAAGGAACCAACAGCTTCTTCCTGGGATTTGGCTGCTTGTTCAGAAAAATCTTGAAGACAGACAAGAAAAAAACAAGTTATTTTATAAGTACCAGCACATCTAAAGCCTGTTTTCCTGCAGATTTCTTCTCCTGGTCTCACAGGCTGTGCTGTTCCCTAATCCTCTCTGCTGTGCCTGCTGAGCAGGAGTCTCACATGACCAGTCCACCCTGTGCTGACTGACCAGCGACTGCCCAACTCTAACACCAAACAACCACACGGCAAGTGATGGCAGCCTGGTTCTCTCTACTGTCTAACAGCGAATTTTTATTAAGTCATAGGCATTTAATAATCCTTAAGACCTGCACTTCTCTTTTCATTGTGACTGGAAGTTCCCAGCATATTCAGAATCTACTGAAGCAACAGGTGAGAGACAGTAAAACTACACAGTAGTCAAAGAATGTTAAATGTAACTTTAATCAAATAATAAATAGCAGGAAAGCAAAAGCATTTTATTCCCACTTACCGTTCTACACTGATCTATTTTCCCCGATAAAATCTTCAAACCCTCCAGCACTATCAGCCCAGCTATCACTGCATTGGTAGTAGCTATAGCTGGGATAATGTTTCCTGCCATTGCTGCAAAATAAACAAGAGTATGCAGATTTTTAACAGCAAATGAAAACAAGAAGATTATAATTTAAATAAAACAATGTTACATTTTATCCTTACACTTGATATCAAATCTGCTCTTCATATTCATTCCAAAAACATGCATCCTGAGGTTTGCAGCAGAAGTGACGAAATCCATGGCAGAAGGGTCATCCTAACATGAAGTTAATACAAAAAGCATTTAAAAATCAGATTACTCATTGGAAAGAGTTTGAAACACATGGCTCCTAAAACCTTAAAAACCAGAATTAAAAAAAAAAAGTCTGTACAATATTTCATTTCAAAGTCAATATACTTCCTCTTTTAGATGGTATACTCAGAGCAGTAATACTTTAAATACTAACTACAATTTCTAAACGTATTTTAGTAGCAAATTAGTATATTCGTACTAAAGAAATGCTTTGTATGTTATAAAAATGTTTAAATCCTAAGTCTTACAATGTTTCAAACATTTCCAACATTGAATTTTAACACTGAATCAGTTTCGAACACTGAGTGTTTCAGAGAGAAATATTTTTACTATTGGTCATAGTCGTATTTTACTATTTTGCCCCCCCCCATATTTACAGACTACTTTTTTTCTTATGCCAAATGATAAGTGACTGGAAGTGATACTGCGTGTGGTGATAAAAAAGAAAATTCTTGTCTTCTTCAACAGAGCTGGTATTGCACAGCCACCATCAGCTGATTGCTTTTAACCTCAGTACAACTCCAGCTACTGGCTGCTGGCTGAGAGCACTGTAGAAGCGGCGGCCTGCAGCAGCCATTCCGGCTTTAACGAGAGTTTTGTGTAAAACAGTAACTTGTTACACTTATCCTAACTATGATAAAGACTCTCTGTTTTCTCGGGAAAGGTGCATACTAGAGGAATGACTACAGCCATAAACACTAGGTGTAAAAGTTCTTTTTTGTCTTCCAGAACGCTGGGGGGCCGTGTGTTTGAGCGAATGGTTGATAAGGGCAGAAATGTCTGCTCTAATGAGTGTATGGTGGTGTGGCTGCTTTGTCTTTCCTCCTGCGTGTTCTCAAGACTTTCTCTAAACTTTCTCATAGTAGAAACATATAAATACTGGAGTGTGTGAAATAAAAATGGATCCTGCTGCAAGAAGCAGTAGTCTCTGTTTGTTTTTTTCCAAGCTGCTGCAAACATGTTTTGGAGAGAGATAAGAAGGGAAAAATGAAGTTGCATTATTAAAATATTTTCAAAAATCAGAATATGACAAATACTTGTGAATTTGTTATTTTATAAGCTGGAGAATTTGGTGAATTAAGTTATTTCACACCACAGCAGTTAATCCTTACCCTCAGTGAGTTACACAATACAGTGTTTAAAGAATATATTTGTTTACATATGGAAAGTGTTTGCACAAGTTGCCAGGTATTTTTGTTCTAAGTAGTACCATTTTGGAAGGAAACTTAATGAGCCCCACTAATATTTGTACTACACATTAGAGTTTATAAATGGCAAACTCACCTTATCCCATATAAGTGCTTCTCCATCAGCCTTCTCAGCCAGGTGAAGACTCAGGGTTTTAACACTCTTTGAGAACAGGTCTGCATAGCTCCTGACATTGAGAACCTGCTGATCCTTCAACACTGCAGAGCTCTCATTCTGCTGGTCAGATAGGTTTTGCTCTTTGGAGAAAAAAGAAGAAAAACAAGATCAGGAATATTTGTAAGTTCCACAGAAGTTCTCTCAAATAACTTTCCAATTTCAGCAAAATTAAGTATTTTCTAAATTGAAGAACAATATCCTTAACCTACAGTAGCCCAAACATTTTACAACAAATCTGCGACTATAGCTATGATATCAGTCACCTAGACATGCACAAATTACAGCAAATGTAAATTGTCAACCAAACAACTTTCACAGAGCTATCTTATGAGATAAGTGCTTGTGGTAAGGTGTCCTAGAATAAGCTGACATGTGATTTTGTTAAATGTGTATTTTCTACAGGCAATACTGAGTATCTAAACTAATAACTGCAAAACAGTATTAGAAAAAATGTTGTCTATATAAAGAAAAATTTGAAATCTTCAGGAACTGTAAAGAATTAACACGTTTATTATCAGAACTCAACTGTGGCAGTAAAATAATGTACATATCACAGAGATGCATTAATAAACAGCAGGTACAACCTACAAGTATACTGGAGGAGGGACGGTTACCTTGCTTTTGTACCTCAGCCCAGTCCAGTGGCACTGGAGGCTTTCTTTTCCTCCACAGCTTATCCATTGTCAGCAGATATCTAATGTCATCTTTGAAAAGCTAGGAAGCATGAAAAAAAAATTAAATGAAAGGGGGAAAAAAAAAAGAGACTGAAAAATTAGCATTACTTTGATGAGGTTTTGATTTTCTCCTTGACAGTATTTTCAACTACATAAAAACAGATTCTAAAAACTTATTCCCCACTCTCTAACGCTCACTGCACAGAGCAGACACAGCTCTGATTAACCTGGGGAGCGGTAAAGTGAAAAATCAAGAAACAGTAGTTCAAACAGTGGTTTCACCTGTCTACTGAAGCCATCCCTACAGCTCTTTGTACGCCCTCTCTGAGAAAACAAATGAACTCGCCAATGAATTTCCAAAGAAAAGTTATTACTACCTACGAACATTACATTCAATCTCATTTTCCCTACTGATCCACTTTCAGTAACTATTTAGAACAAAAACTCCTAAATCAGTTTGGTTTTCCTTATGCCAAAGCCTGATTATGCACAGATGACTGACAGCTTCTAGGTCCTCAGACTGGTTCTGATTATGCCCAGGGCAATTCCAGAGGTCAAACAGACCCTTTCCCATTAAAAGTAATTTAAATTTGTCTGCACAGAGTGGCCAAGCTGCTGCAGCCACCTGTACAGATGCAGATGGAATCCTGTAAAATGTGAATGTTGCAAGAGACCAACACAACAGCAAAACTGGTGGATGTCACAACATGGTCACATAATTGATGGCTAGCATTAAATGTCCAAGCTGGAGTTTGATTTAACTTTACAGCATCTCATACATCTCAAATAAAGACATTTATTAGGGGTAAAGAAGATACCTTAGTAAAAAGTTTAACTGGATCATAGCCAGTTGATTTAGCCCACTCCTTAGTTGAAACACGTTTAATCTCACCATCTTCATTGGATGCTAGTGCTCTGGCTTCTGCTTCTGCTGGCTCCCCTATTAATAAAGTGATAAAATTTTTTAATTTAAAATATTGGTTAAAAAAACCCACCCAAATATTACCCCCAGAGTCAATTACCAAAATTATGCAGGGACCATAAAATGGCTTTTTGCACCCAACAAAAGGTGAATTAGGCACACTGTGCCTCTCCCTCTTTGCCTCTGCAACTGCAACTCACTGATTTAACTTGATATCACCCAACTCCTTTATTAGCAGAAACAATGAACAATTGTTTTCTGTTAATTTTCTCCACATAAAGTTGCGACTTCTGAAATGTCTCACCACCCCCTTCTAGTGGTCTCTTTTTCTGGCTAAAGACTCTTAGTTTGGTTGGAATTTCAACACAAACAAATAAAAAAAAAATAATAAAAAAAAAAAGGTTTTCTACCTCTGGTTCTTTTCATACAAAAAAAATCTATATAAAGATGCTAATAATTTTCTTTCTTTCCCAGTCACATCCAACAACTGCTATCATGATTTCTAATAAGCAGGTTGATAGTTTTATGAAAACATCTATTCACATCTCAACTGAATGAGAAAAATCAACTCAGAGAACACCACTATATGTGTAAATTTGTGAATGTTTCCCCCCTTTCACCAGTGCATCATTTGCATTATTTCATATTTATCTGCCTCATGTATCATTGCCCAGTCATGCTGCATTGTGAAGCTTTCTGCTGCTTTTTGCAGTTCGTCCTCATCTTTTTTATTCTGAGTGACTTTGATTAATCATCTGTTCTGAACAGCACACATCTCCCATCTGAGACTCCTCTAATCACCATTTATCTCTATCATTCAAGTAGTGTATCCACTTCAGGATCTTCAGCCTTTTTTGTCCCCTTGGCTGCTTATGTCCCTCAGGTTTCCCTCAACAGTTTTTGGATCTGCTCCCCGCACATTCAGAACAGCCTATACCAGATACACTCTGCACAGGTTTGCTGATTCCTTCCAAGGACCCACAGAGCCATGCAGGGCACGACTTCTCTTTATAAAGGCTGCATTGACTCTTCCCTGGATGTCCTGGTTTGGGCTGGGAGAGAGTTAATTTTCTTTCTAGTAGGTGGTCTGGTGCTGTGTTTTGGATTCTGCATGAGAACAATGTTGGTAACACGCTGATGTTTCAGCTGTTGCCAAGAGGTTACTCCAAGTCAAGGACTTTTCAGTTTCCTGTGCTCTGCCAGCGAGCAGGAGCACAAGGAGCTGGGAGGGAGCAGAGCCAGGACAGCTGACCTGAACTGGCCACAGGGATATTCCAGACCTCAGAACGTCCTGCCCAGCACACAAACTGGGGGAGTTGGCTGGGAGGGGCTGAGCTCTGCCTGGGGACTGGCTGAGCATCCACTGGCCAGCAGACAGTGAGCAACTGTGTCATTTTTTTGTCTTGAGTTTTATTGCCCCCTCTTTATTCCAATTATTATCAATAGTGTTAGTACTACATATTTGTTTCCATTATTGGCTGTTCTTATCCCAGCCTGTGAGGTTCACTTTTTGTGGGGCTCTCCCTGCTCTGGGCGGGGCAGTGAGCAAGGGCTGAGCGGTGCCAGCTGGGGCAAACCTGGACACTGCCACCCCCGTGTGACCACAGCACCCTGACTTGGGCAGTCTGTCACTGCACACGCCAGGCTACAGCTCACACCTCCTAGAACTGCCCCGCTGTCTTTACTTAAGTAAGTGGCATTGCACCTGCTACCTGTCAACTACTTCAGCAGCCATTGTTTTAAGTGACTTTATATTGCCACTCTTTTTAAGACTCACCGATTTCATTCTGCACTTCCTGTAGGAACAACCTGTCCAGTGATCACTATCTGATGTTCAAAGAATTTGAAGAGTCGGAGGATCCTCTAAGCTCCCCCTCCCAAGTCCATTCATCTATCAAAGGATCCAAAAGAAGCAACCAACAATGATGCTTATTCACCTCATAGTAACTACGATTACTGTCCTTACAGAAAAATACTGAATAGCTATAAAAATATCACTCAAAATGGGCATATTTCCTATGCAGATTAATGCTGAAGTGTTGCAGGCTAGAAGAGTTCAAACACAATGCCTGAAGTTCCTTGCAAACCCTCAGCTAGGAGTGGAAAATGCAGAGTGACTACAAATATCACTCAGTGCTCAGTTCAAAATAGAAGCCTCCCAGAGGCCAGAAACAGAATCTTCTTTAAAGAAAATGGAGCTGAACTCTCTAACCTTAAGAAGTGTACAGAAAGGAGTCATAATCTCTGAAACAGAACATTTCAGTAACAGGGTAAGACACCAGCTTATATCACACTCACAGGCAGCTTCAGGATCAGCTCTGTCAGGTGAGACTTCTTGATCAGCATCTTCTTCTCCAAACAACTGGCTACATAATTAAGAACAACAAGACTAGAATTTCAGCATATCTGGTTAAAGACTCAAATATTTGCTAATGGATATACATTCATTTTAGGATTCTTGCTTTCAGACAGACTGCCACTTTGTACATTGCTTTTTAAACTGCTGGGATCCATCACACATGGACTTAACACTGACAACACAAAATGCCCAGCACAAAAATGAATTTAGCAAAACAGTTTTCTGTATAACTCACTTGGTAGTTCACCCAATATTCAGCCTAATATTTACACTGCAGTACTAAATGCATTTTCAGAACCTGTGGGATATCCAAGATTCCAACAAACTTTACACTTGTTAAAACATGCATTAAACTGAAAAACGTGCTTACTTCATACAAAGATGAAGAATAAAGAAACTTCAACCTACACTGCTGTGCCAAACTACTTTGCCAGATTTTTTGTGCTATTAGAGCAAGGCCTAAATACTAACCAACCTTCCATCTCTATAACCACCCCAGAACCCAGGTCAAGGAACTGGAGGCTTTCACCATAATCCACCTACATAAATTTAAAATTAATTTAAAATACATTATAATAAATTTTCTTTTAAAGTGTGTCAATTTTATTTCTCTCTGTGTAGGTTTAGAAACCAGAAGAACGAACCATAGTACCTATTTTTTTTTAAAAAATCACTTACTTGAACAAATACTTAGCCCACACAATGCAATGGATAGGCTCCGAGGGCGTATTTCGGATTGTGCAGCCTGGGAAAGTTTTCTGAGTTGGTTTAGGCTGACACTCATAACATTCTGTCACTCCCTGGTGAAAAATGAAGCATTTACTTGTCACTCTGAGAAGGCTACTGATAGTTTAGGCTATTAACAGATGAACTGTAACTCTATCTCCAAACACCCACTCCCCGTTGTCTAAAATAGCCAATGACAAGAGTGACACCCCACCTAACCTTTTTGATAACGGTTACTTGTCCAAGGTAACCTGCAGTTCCACTCTCTATAAGAGGAATATCAGCAGCCAGACACATCCTGTTCACATGGTTACGGGCAGCTGCAAATCAAGAGGGTTTTAAACAAAAAATTTGAATAGTTAAGAAAAAAGAAGCTTTACTTCTCCAAATTCAAGCTAGCATCCTATGCACCTCCCTCTAATATACCTTGTTTCTCTATAGAGCACTACACCAGTTTCACAAAGCCCAGTTCCCCATTCTCACAAGATCTACTGACATTAACAAACACAGCAAACTCAAGTGACTAAAGCCACACTGCAGCCCCAGCACCCAGCAGTTCCCATGAAGCAGCAATTAGCAGTTAACATTTCCTTTCAGAACACCTGCAGAAGCACTAAACACCCGTTTAAGTTTCTAGCAAAGCACACAAGGCTTAGTCCAACTGCAGCCGGGTTAGGAGGATACTTGTTATTCAAATGACATTGCAGCAAGGAACAAGCAACATCTGCAATATAAAATCATAGTGAAAACTTCACCTCTGTTATCCAGAGCATTCATAACCAACGTAAACTGGCGGAAGAACTCTACGTTATAGTCAGGGCTACAGAAAACAAAAACAACATTTCAAATGGCACATCCAAGCTTTTGGTTTTGCACAACAGAAACTCCACACATGCAACTGATGTTCGTGTGATAAATTACATGTATTATAAATTTATAAACTTAGCTACCCTTTAACTGCCCCATTCGTCTTCTGCCCATTTTAAAGCTGGCTGAAAGCATGATTTTTATGCTGCTGGAAGGAAGCTACTGCAATTAGTACTAATTTGACCAATGAAACAGGCAGACAAGGGAAAGTGATTAAACTACTCTGACCTAATGAGTAAATTGGCTGAGCTGTGGTAACTGACCTTAAAAACCATCAGCTGTGGCTAAAACATGCACACTGTAATTACCACAGCTCATCAGACTGTGCATAATTCATTGTACTGTGATAGCTCCATTGGTTTGACTGTGTCCATTCCCTGAGGAGCCAACACATGGGACCTTAAATCCTGACACTTTGGTTATTTTTACATTGCATTTTTCTGACTTAAAGAAGAAGGTGGAGAAGAAGAGAGAGAAAAGAAGAAACAGGATTAACAGTTTCAGGATTAAGGATGCAGCGAGTCTGTTTCACTGACTAATAGCAGCATCAGAGTTCAAACCTTCATGGTACAGAATATCTATTTTTTAGAAATTGGGGCAAATATAAATTAAAACACAGGGAACAGCTAACGGAACCCTACATAATCTTGTACTCTACTCATTGGTTGCAGATCATAAAGACTAAATTTTAACAGCTTGGGGTATGTATAAATGACAGTTACCTACATACACACAAAGGATTTAATTTTTTTAATCACAGACTCAACATTCACATGTCTTTTAATTTAATTATTGCTCAAGACATCAGGGCATCCTCATAGAGTAGAAACTCATATGGCAAATGTTGCCAATAAAATAAAAAAACAGACACAAACAAATGTCTACAGCTTACTACCAGAGCTTAAAACCCATGCAAAAGCCACACTCCCACTCAGGTGTGTGGTAGTTCACATTTACAGCTATTTCTCCTTACTGAGGAAGCTTTGTAAAATATCTTAAAGCACACCATTGTAGCATTTAAATAACACAGTACTTGCAAATCAAACATGTAATTAGAGCTTAAAACCAAACATACTTCATGATGCTATCATGGTAAGCTATAATATTAGCTTCTGGACAAAACTGTAACACGCTTTCCTTGGCAACCTAGAAACAAAACAAAAAAAAAGAAAACAAAAAAAACACTTATTATTTCTTCCTTCCTTCTAAAAGACAGACTTGATACCAGCTGTGTATCGAGCAAGTTGACTACCTTAAGAGATTTAAATACTTTAATAATGAAATGCTGTGGACAGCCACGATCAGCCAACCAACACTTACCTCTTCCCAGCAGGAACTAAATTGTGACATGTTTCTAACATTATCCATAAAATAATACTAAGTAATGAGGCTTGAGCTTTGCCTTCTTCCTCACCTGTGATTTTGATCTTCCAACATGTTTCTTTTGAAACAGAAACTGTCTGTTGAGATTGCTGACATCAATAGTATCCAAATCAATCTATAAACACACAAGAGAGGCATTTCACTTTCATAGAAAGAAAAGGAACAAAACCATTAACACAGTTTGAAGAAAGGACAATTGGCCAAAATGCAGAAACTTTACAGACCCCTTTTCAGACCTTTCAGGTGTCACATCAGCACTACAGCAACTGAAGGGGCACAAGTGGTCACCTAATTATCTTCAGGAATCCATATGTTATCAATGACTGCTGACAGGGGACCACGACAAAAATGCAGGGCTCCATGAGAACAAACTTTCTGCAGGGAGCCCCTGCTGAAAATGCACGTGTGACTCTCGAGATACATCCACACAGCAGTGAGCAGAAAGTCAACACCGACTGTCCTGCTTGCACAGAGTAAAGATTTCAGTGGCAATTCCTGAGGAGCACAGGGCAAACTCAGGTGGGAAAACGCAGAAATCCATCGAGACAGGTCCAGCCAGCCTCTCCCTGCACCGCCCACCCTGAGCACGGGCTCTGTGCTTCCCCCGGGCCCTGCAAAGGCTGCTCCAAACCAACTGGTCCTTCCACTTCATAGAGCACGGCTCTAAGCACCTGAATCAGTGAATCAAGGGCTGCACAGCCATCTTACACACACACTGCAGGGCAAAAGCCTTTACTGCCTGTCCCCAGGACTAACTGCCCAAGTGCACATCAACAAATGATGAAGTCTACTTAGGATGCCATGACTGCAGTTCCCCTAACAGCTATGCTTCTATTTATTACTATATACACAGGAACAGCATAAATTCAAATATATTTAGCCCCTACAAGAATTAAGAAGATTTAACTAGAACTTTGACATTTATTCCTACCTTTGTTACCACTACTTTTCGTACAATTAAAGTTTCTTTGATCAACTACTCTTTTTAGAAGTCTTCCCTTCTCATTTTTAATGAGAAGAGTGAGAGTTTTTCTGAGCATCAGAGATATTTCTCCCAAATTTCTACAGGTAATGCTGACATACTCAACAAGGTAACACGTTCAGCTACCCAGAGAGCACTCTCAGACTGACTGTGCAGTGTGAAGTTTAAACATGACCTACTCAGGGTGTTCTCACACGCTTCTGACTTCATTAACCAAACCTGAATTATGAAAAAAGCACGGCACACACTCATTGAACATCCTCTGCACGAGAGATCCAAACTCCAAGATTAATCTTCCCCTTTTCTGAAGGGAATATTTTCAATTGAAGGACTAAGTTCTAACACACTAAAAACTGCAATAGCTACAGGGTTTTATTTACACATTTAATAAAAGCGCCCGTGGATATAGAGCAAACAGAAAAGATACAATGTTTTGAAACTGTATTTTAGAGCTGAGACTGTTAAACATTTCTACCGCAGGATCACAGTAACTACCTGTGGCCTTGTCTCTTTCCAGGAAAATGGTATTTGCATGATTCACATTTCTACCTCCCTTCCTTCCTCGTAAGACACACAGCAAGCTTGCTTAGTCCAAAGCCAAAACGCCCAAGAACTTCAAGGGAGAACAGTAAAGTGCAAAACTCTGTTAAAACCTTCGCTACCCAGAAAGCTTTGAATATTTCAACTGGAGACGATGACAAGCGACATCAGCTCCTGCTGAGAACAGGAACTGCAGCACTAAAGGGAGCAAAGGCAGTTCTCCAGAGAGAAAACTTGAGACCATCATGCCTCAACTGAAGCTTCAGCCCAGCTAAGAATGATGAGAATTTAACAGCTCGCTCACAACACAACTACACTGTTCCCATTTTTGTAACCTGGAAGAAAAGGCAGCATAACTTAACAACATTTACTCATGTTCTTAATTCAGACCTGGATCTTGAAAAAACTTCATTTTGTTCTTCATCCACAGGACAAGGGTATGCCTCTCAACACACTATACCTAAGTCACTATACTTAGTCAGTTGTCTGGTATTCAAAACCACTAATTTTTTTTTAGTATTAATATTCCTTTTTTAAAAAAATCACAACTTACTTATAAAAATAAAAAGCATTTTCAGATGTTCAAGTTTGTTAATATTTAATAACCGAGGAAAACCCTTAACAATATCACAAATGTTGACAAAAGCAATTTATTCTGCTAACAGCAAATTCCCTCTTTGTGTAGCAATTCTTTTTTTGCTCTCACCTGTTCCCAATGTTATCAAAACATTACTGTCTCGCATAAAACACAGCCAGATATTGTCATATGAAGACAGCCCTGATCCAACAGGTATTTAAGTTACTGGAGTCCCACCAAGTCAGCCTGGAAAGGCAATGCCAAACTCCAAACCATAATAAGTGAAACAACAAGCACACCCCAATGAGATTTATGCCTAATGACTAACTAGGAAATCAGGAGCTTTAAGCTCTGTTAAGATGGACTGCAGGAGTAGATAACTGACACAGTGGAGTAGCGAGGAAAAAAAGAGGGGAACAGTGCAGAAAATGCTTCCACTGCTCTGCAGTTACTTATTTCCCTGGTGCAACGTTCAAATTGGACAGGCTCTCAAACCAAAGGGGCAATTTGTAATTAAACATATTCTACAAGTTTCAAAAGCACTCCAGTAGGAAAGCCCAAAGCTGTAAGAATAACAAGGCAAACCAGTAACTGTTTTCTTCCACAAGCTGATATGGTTTTAGATACGAGCTACTCTGCCCAACAAGTCTGACTGCAAACCCAAACTCCTCACAACCTGTCACACAAAACTCTCAGATGTGACTCCTGGGCACGTCAGTAAAAAGGTATTGAAGGAAACAGACCTATGCTCGAGCAGGATTTAAAACCACTGCTCTTCCTCGCTACAAAAAGAAACCAATAAAGGTCTGGACGCCAGGCAATCATGGTTTCACCAACAGCATTTCTCTCTATCTCCTTTTCATTGCTACCCTCTCACATCTGCCCTTCCTGTACGCATTCACAGATTAATATCTGGAAGCAAAAGTGAAAGCACGAGCCCGCGGGAAGCGCCAGCACTGACGGGTTTACGGCCCGGGATCTAAAAGCACAGTTCACCTCTCCCGGGGGGTTTCTCGGTGCAATTCATCACCGGAACATCACCCCCAGCACCGGCAAAGGCGGCACTGGGCAAAATTAAAGACTTTCAAGGTATCGCCGGGCAGCAAACACGGCACAGCGCGGTCTGCCGCGCGGTTCCATCCGCGGGCTCGCGGAGATATTCGGCCTTCCCAGGAAGGCGGCCGCAGCTCGGCGAGGGAAGGAGGAGCTCCCGCGCCCGGCGGGAGCCCGGGCTGAGGGGGGCGGCGATGGCGCGCAGGCCGCGGCCCCTTTGTGGCGCCCCGGCCCGGCGGCCCCGCGGCGGCTGTGGCGGGCAGGGG
>VZTF01001991.1:171903-183420 GCA_013397755.1 Cnemophilus loriae
AGGCGAGGCTCGGAGCCTTTGCCAGGGGACGCGGTGCTGGCCCCAAACGGGCCCTTTCCTGCGACAGGCCGAGCCACACGAGAGTCCAGGCATCTGATTCATTCACGCTGCTGCGCAGAAAGGGGCACTGCGTGGCGAATCCACGAAGCCAGCACGACTGGCAAAACTTTCCGCTCTTTACACCTTTTAGCAAACAAAGACATCAGTTGGTTGCAAGGTACATAGTTCTCTTACTAATTAGTATTCTCTCTTCCGTTGGTTGGTGAGTCTCTCGCTTCTCGTGCTAATTGCTGCCCCGCTCTCTCTCCTCCCTTGTCTCGGTGGTTTCCTGGCTGGGTGCTCCATGGGTTGGTGGTCGTGATCTGCCCCTGCCGGAATTCCCTTACCCAGTCGGAGCTGATTCCGCACAGTTGCTGGGTTGCCTTTCTTTGTTTCTTCCTTATCCTGGGGGTTCTGCCGAACGCCCTCGTGGCCCATGGACTCTGCATTCCTCGTGTATCAGTGGAAATCCTTCTCCCCGAGCTTTGTTAACCTCCCTCTGGGCTGAGATCGTTGGAACATGTCCAGCCCCAAACCTTAAGAGGGCAATTCTGCTGACCAGGAATTTGTGTTTCTAGCACCTGGACATCACTTGGAGCTTGTTGGCCGCTCTGTTTCACGGATTAAATCTCCCTCCTTGTTGATTAGGCTTGAAAGTTACAAAGATCAAGCTGCAAAGAACATCCTATCTTACTAAAAATTCACATATTTCACATTTCGCGACAAGGTGACCTGAGAAGCAGGACTGGCACAGAACAAACATACTTGGTGACCAACTTGAAAAGGCAATTAGAGAAATTATGGATAATTAATACACTTAAAAAAAAAAAAAGATTAAGGCTTTTATTGACAGAATGTGAAAAAGAGAACAGCAGCAGTTCTTGCTGAATTTTATCAGTAAATATACTGCTGAGAATTTCTTCAAATATAGGTGCAGCTGGGAATCTATACCAAGTGACCATTGATACTAAAGCTATGCAATAAAATGAGGTTTGGAACATAATGTAAGGATCTGCTGCTTAAATGTAGCCTGTACACTGTGGCCATGGTGTTATTCCTTTCTCAGCTGTAACAGTCTTTATATTTGGGGTTCAAAGTCCACAGATGGACAGAACACTTCCTCTCACACAGTCAGAAACTACTTTGTTGTCACCTGTGCCCAATAAAATACCTCCCTTTTACACAGGAGTTATACTTTGCATTCCCAAACACACAGGATTTCTTCTGTCTTGTTAAGATAATGATTTTTGTGAACCTACAAGGACAGACACATTGGTTCAACAAACAAACCAATAATGGACATAAGGGCTGTGTCCAACCAAAACGAGGGAAGGGGTAAGAAATGTGTGACAGAACTAGCAGTATGGTTGCTGCAATTAGCTGTTACTAATTGTAACGGGTGGTGGTTTTCACAAGTGATGGAAAATGCACAAAAGGGGGTGGCCAGGTAGCGTAGATTGCACTGCTTGAGGTCCACAGGTGTGCAAAAGCAAGTGAACACAAGAGGTGAGGAGGAAGAAGACACCTACAAAGGGTCAACATCTGCAGCAGGAGCTTGGGCTGTCCCTGTGAGAGCCCCTTGTGGGGTGCTGTGGGATGTGGGAGCTGGACACCAGTTAAAGGGGTAGTTGGAGTAGGGCTGTGTGTTTGTTTATTGTCATGAGGAGAGCTCTCCTGGGTTCCTTCCTGGCTTCCCCCAGTGTCTGTTCCTTTGTATCCTGCTCCTCATGTAACTTGGCAAAAAAGCCACTTCACTCCCTGTGTGCCCTGACCCATTCCACAGCTGGGGGAGGCTGGGGCTGCACACTCTGCACGTCGGCAGGTCTTCTCTCTGATGATGCTGAGCCAACCACACGCAGGGAACAGCACCAGCCTTAGCTCTCCCCTCTGCCTCTGTGGGCGTCTGTCCTGCCAGCACTGCCTCCTCCCTCCAGCCACTGAGCTGGGAATTTGCCAGGAGGGCTTGAAGGACACACAGTCACACCCCAGAACAGTTTGTGAAAGAGCCTTAGGCCTCAGGTGCTGCACAGAAACCTGAAAGATTCACACGTGAAGCCCTTGAGGTGGAAGAAAGAAACTGGGCACATTTCTGCCTTCTTGGGTGTCACTTAACCTCTCAGAATTAGCCTCTGTCAGTTAAGTGAAAGAAAAGGAAGTTCCAAAAAATCAAAGCAACATTTATTTACAAGAAATCACAAACCAATAAAACAAGTAGAGATTTTCTGTCTTCTTTTGTGAGACGTCAAGCCCATCTCACAGACATGGTTTGATGGATGCTCTGCTGCCTACAAGCTATTGCCTGTTCAAGAAAGCAGAAAGAGGCTGTAGGAAGGACAACTGACCATGTTTTTCTGAAAGAAGAGGGGAATAAGCATATAAAATAGTCTGACACTTATGCTACAGTCTGTATAGCGAACTTCTGACAGATTTCAATTCATTTGCCCATTCCCACCTTGTTATTTAGTTTTGATATGCACTGAGTAGATACCATGGTCTGTTTGAGCCTGAAAGATTGTGGGGTTTTTTCTGCTTGCTTCATTAAACAGTGATTTTTAGTCGGACAAACATTCCAAATTCCCCTTGTTTCTCTCCTTTCACTGTGATTAGGACAAGAGATTACACAACAGTGGGTTAGAAGGTGATTATTACTCTGCATCCTGACAAACTCATTTTGTTAGATTTTCCTTTGGGTTTTAAAAGCAAACTGTACCCTCCACAGCTCTTATAAATCTGTGTGTTCTCTCCTTTCAGTCGGAATTTGTTTCATGAGTTGTAACCAAAACTCCACTTTGTGTTGTCTCAGTTTCTCTGCTGCCTTTGGCTCCAGGTCTATTCCCAGGTATTTTTCCTCCAGGCCGTACTGAGGCCAGTGGACCAAGCCCTCTCCATTGGGATTTCTGGAAATAATGGAACAAAAAGTTAGCTCTCCATTTGCCAATCCATTGCTCTCTGGTTGCTCAGATTCAGAGCATTTCAGAAAACCAACATGAGCCCAGACTGTGTGATTCTGGTACATGAATACATGCCATAAATGTATTTTATGACAATGCTCATCAGTGGAACAGCAAAAGTGTAATAGCTGCCATTACTTCTAGATCTAAAACTCCATTGCAGATGGAGTAACAGCTCCAGATTTTTTTCTCCTGTCTGCAGGTTCATTTAAAAGACTATTAAGAAGAGAAATTGCTTCAATATTTATCTTAAATTCTGCCAGATTTCTAGGAACCACCATGTAAGCACTGCTTCAGGCAGGTAAGTATGTTCTGGGCAGCATGGACAAAACTTGAGCTGTAATTAGCGTTGTGATTCTCACCCATTTTTAGCAAAGTTGGTCCAGTATCTCATAATAGTTCTGCTAAGTTTATTTTCTTCTTTTGTAGCACCTCCTGCAAAGGGAGAGATGAAACGGCCACAATAGAAAGTAAATAATTAGTAGCAGCTATATCAATTGCAGCACTTCTACTTGTTGCCCTGAGCTACTGGAGTTTTTTCTAGGAGAGAACTGCAGATGAATGATGTAATGAAAAGTATGTACTACTGAAGACGGAAAATGTTTATGCTCATTACAGTTCTTATAAGAGAGAAATTCTAAAGCCCTGCAGTCAGTAAAATGAGTAATAATGATGTTCTAGAAGGAATACAGAGTAAGCACGGATACATCACCAGCTAAGAATGGCTTTCCAAGGACAAAGGCGATCTCAGCTCCATGATCTGCTTTTACAAACTCTGGTACCAAACCTTGCACTGAACTTGGTCCATGTTGGAATTCGTAAAAGTAGACTGGGTTGCCAGCATCTAGAGGATACAGAAAAGTGCTAGTTTGAGAGCTGAAAATACCTGCTCCAAAGATGATAAGCTTTCATTAAGAACTGTTTTGGTTAAATGAAAACACTGCCAGGTCTCTGGGTAGTGAAGAGTGCTGCACACTGTCCACACCACCCCCAGACTGAATTCTATGGTTGTTCTAAAGCTGCTGAGTTACCTCTGTGGTGTCTGGCCACTTCCACAGCTGGGATGACAAAGTAGATATCTCCCATTGCATCCAGGAGGCCATCTCGGACCTGAGCAGGGCTTTCTGCATCCCCCATGTACTCGTTGTACACTCTGTCAACAACTTCAGACGTTACACCCTGAAATAGCAATAAAAAGTACTTAGAATGATGGTGAATGTTATAAGGAGTAACAGCAGTAAGTGAGTGTGGCATCTGCACATCCCTGGCTAAACCCCAAACACTGCCTTTCAGAGAAAATGCTCAGCTGTGTCAGAGCGTGGCTCCGAGCTCAGGAGTGGAGTTACGCCGCTGTGGATAAAGGTGATCTCGAGGAAGAGAGGGATGCCAGATCTAAGGATCAAACACCTTCAGATAAACAGCGGTCAGTGATGCTGGTTGTTCTCCCTTCTGTGGAAACAACCCTCCTAACAGCAAAGAAATCCTGCTGGATTTCGTAAAATCCATTGATTGTCGTAGATGACCATAATTTCTCCCTTTCAGAACAAGCCTGGGCTCTGCATTTCTAAGTTCATGGTGGATGTCTGTGTCACTGAACGATCCCTTGCAAGTACTGGCCCTGTTTATAGAGTCCTTAATTCTTACCTTTTAATCAGTATTTTTCTGTATAGTAGTTTCAGGAGAGCACAAAGGCACCACAAAGCCAAGAGATTTGTAAATCACAGGGAAGGAAAACCTCAAGAAACCTGAACGTAGGTGTCAGTGCACCCTAAACCTCTCGGGTTTTCCTTTCTGGTGCCCAGCTACTGCTTTAGGAGGTTGTGTCCCATAGGTCTCCTGTCATACCTGCTGGTACTCTACATGTCTTGGATAACCTGGGGGTATCTAAAATGTCCCAAGAGACCTGTGTTTAGGTACCTGCATCACTCCTGGATTCCCACAGAACTGCTTTTTAAGGAGAGGGGCATTTAGGCTAGAAATTTAGAGAGTATTTTTAGTCACTAGAGGTAACAGGGATGCAGCACCTCTCTGCCCATTTCTGCCCCATGGCAGGGAGCTGTCCAGCAGAATGGCATTTCCCTGTGAAGTATGTCCCTCCGGGGCTACAAACAGAGCCAGACCAGCAAAGAAGCAGCACTGGCTTACCCTGAAAATGGTCTCTTACCTTAATGAATAGCACTAAGTTGCTCTGTAAAATTTGACGTGCAACATCTTTATCCAGACCATCCACGAAAGGAGGGTATTTCATCATCTGTGATACAAAGAATCAGACTTACCAAAAAAGCTTCTATTTACAAAATGACGTTTAAATAACAACATTATAAGTCTCTTACCATAGGAAGTATCCATCTAAATTCACCGTTATTTAGTCCTATTATGTATGGGACCGCATTGATTGATTTTTCAGCTAGTAATTCCCTAGGACTCTTTGGAAAAAATACACCATCTGCATATGCACTGATGAAAAAGAAATCCTGAACAAACAGGGAAAAAAGAAAAAGAAAGCTTCATTAATACATTAGTTTTGCTTCTAAAAGAGGTTCTGATTTTTACTGCAGTTCCAAAGTGAAGCCCAATGAAAATACAAGCAGTAATGGTATCCAAGCCATCTTAACATTTTCTCTGACAGATATGTTGCACTAGGCAGGAGATTCTGAGAAGATTAACATTATATTTCTAATACTTGTGAAACAGAAGTCATTCTGTTGAATTTGCATCTTTTCTTAGTTCAGTATTGGCATGGATGTGTGGAACAGTGGGGAAAAGCAACTTCTGTGTTGAAATTTCAAAGCCACATGGAGTCCAGCATTGTGATAAGAGCTTTTAAGTAGGACATAATATATTGTTTGATTTTCAGGCTCTCCAGAATAATCTGTGCCATTTTCTTTTCCTTGCCCTGGTGGAGCACGACAGCGAACCACAGGTAGCTCCCAGAATGGAAGGGCAGTAACCTGTTTGCAGTTTTCAGGCGAGGCGTCGCTGCAGAGCTGCAGTGTTGTCATGTCCTGAAAAGGTCAAGATAGAGATTTTACATTCACTTCAGAGTCTCCTAATATCACAGCACCCACATAGTATTCTCTGTTATGAAAAATCTGAAATGTTATTTAAATGCAAGAAATATCACTTCACCTACCATTTTTAGTGTTGTCTGTACTAGCTCCTCTTCTGTTTTTGCTCTCAAGCATTCAACTATTGCAGCTGAACTGGATTTTTCACAGCCAGCGAGAGCAGCAATTTTCTGCAAGCAGTGAAAACAAACAGTTTTGGACACATTTCCTCTATCTGGCTCTATGAGACACCGAGTCCAGCGGGAGGAGCTGAAGCTCCTGCACAAGGGTTGCTGAAGCCTGCCATATCCCAGCTCTAGAGGGAAGATTTGGAAGCTCTCGCAATCCTTCACACCACGGGCTGGGCAGAAGGACAAAACCTCTGCCCCCAGATTTTTTTGTGACACAGAAATATTCCAAGATAATTCTGGTAAATAACATGCTGGGCTGAGAAGGCTGGGTGACAGCAAGGAGTTAGGGAATAAACCATCTGCAGGGTAACAGAGAGCACATTCTACAACTCTTGGTGATGTGTTTTTGGCTGGAGCAACAGCTGCCACTAGAGAGAGCTGTCTCTTTTATGTTCCAGGTTCCTGGAAATTATTTCTTGTAGTTGAAGAGAAAAAGAAAGGGGTTGAAGCCAGTACTTCTCAAATTAAAAAACTGAATAAAGTCTTGTTTATTTGCAGACTACAGGCATCAAACAAGAGGAGGAGAGGAGAGGAGAGAGGAGAGTATTCAGAATCTGATACCCTTTCCCAGGAAAAATTATAGGCTGACTTTTCTTGAAGACACTGCATGTTATAGTATTCCTTTACATTTCATTTGTCTTCCCTGCCTTCTCTCTTTAGAGATATTTGGGTGTTTGAAAAGCAACACATCATCATTAAACATGTACTATCTGCACACAGAAACACTGTCTTTAATGACTGTGTGTTTTGTTTCACAAGAAAAAAAATATGTTTCTATATTTTGGAACGAACAGTTTAAGATATGCAAAACCATCTGAAAAAACTAATTAAAATTTCCACAAATACCCACTTTTGCTTCCTTGTTAGGCTGGTCAGTGAACGAACCCAGGATTGCAGTACCACTCTCTGAAATGGCCTTGTGGAACAAGCCTTTGGCCAGGGGAGATAAGATCTGTGGAAAAGCAAAACCAAGCATGACAAGCGCTGTGTTCTACCCAGTGACTCTGGATTTCAGTATCAGCAGTGGCCATCTGGAACCTTTTGAAAGCCCGTGTCGTAAGGGCGTTATTGTGTAGCCTCTGACCACAGTCCAGCTGAGCAAAGTGCTTTGGCCGCGCTCTCAGGGATGAGGAGTTCAGCTGCCTTTCCCCCCCCACAGCACTTTGCTTCCAGCGCTTCATGGCACCACACTGCAGGCCGGCGACGGATTGAATGTGCCCAAGGTAGTCTGGCTGTGCTGCAGAAGGGCAATAAAGAACGACTGGCCAGAGGAAACAGGGGTTTGGATCCCACGTACGGTGAACCCTGGTTTGGCTGTGTGATCTGTACCACAGTGTGAGGGACTGGAGAAGGAGAGCGCTGTGGCCAATGTGCTCCGTGTTGAAGTAAACATTTTACACAATCACTGGGTCACACACTGCAGGGCTAGTTCAGCTACCAGGACTGTTCACCTCGACTGCTTTGCACAAGTGGCTGTCAAAGCAAACAGAAAATGCGCAAGAGTCCAAAACTCCTCCTAAAGGACTTTTCTCGTGAGGTTAGACTTTGAGTCTCTGAAAAACTTTACACTGAAAAAACTTGGAAGGCAACCAGAATTTAATTCAGCAGACGAATAAGAACGTTCTGGGATTTAACTACAACATTTGAGTATGAAAATTGGACATTTTCATCAATCAAAATCTCCACTGTTTTGCTGTACTGTTGCCTTGTTGTTGTATCAAAGACCCAGGTGATGTGTCACTATCACACCGTCCCTTTTCTCTCGCTAACTTCTCATGCAGATACTGAAAATGGATGGAGGGGGTTTTTACCCCTAAGTAATTAAAATTCCGTATTACTGTGAACTTACTAAAGCAGAAACACTGATTCCTCCTGCAGATTCTCCAAAGATAGTGACAGATCCTGGATCTCCTCCAAAATGTATGATGTTTTCCTGAATCCACCGAAGAGCCGCTACTTGGTCTAAATATCCCCAGTTACCTCGGGCATGCTCATCACCAGTGCTGCAGGGAGAGAACAGATTTGTTTAAATGCTCAGTGCAAGCAAAAAGGCAAAGGAAGATACAGTCTGTGGTGTGAAAAATCATTCACCCCTCCCTACACAGAACTTACCTACACAACTGACAAATGAATGGCTCGGAAAGCCCTGAGATTGAAACAGCAACCCCATGAGAACAGATCTGAAAGCTGCCTTGGGACTGGAAATTGTCCCCAACTCTTGCAGATGCAGTTCAGAAGTGTTTCTTTGCATAAGCAACTCTTCTACACTTCACAAAGGCTTTGCACACATCATTTTGGAAATCACTTAGCAAAAACTGAGATCATCCATCTTACCTAAAATATCCAGCAATACCTAATCTGTACTGAATTGTTACAACCACCACATTGTCAAAGGCTGCTAATGCTGAGCCATCATATGATGAAGCTGCTCCAGAAAGGAATCCACCTCCATGGATCCATACTAAGACCTGGAAAGAGAAAAACTGCATCAACCCAGCACAGGTATGAGCTCCCAGTGATAAAAACTAAATATAACCCAAAATACAGTATTTTGTGCTGTTTCACTCCTGATTCTTTCAGATTACATTTCACAAATGGTAGAAATCTTTCAAATCTGAGGCCTGCAGTTCTACAAAATGGCATTGATTTTGTTAAACACCTGCACCGTGTCAGTGCCCTGTGACTTTGGACAGATTATTTAGAGTAAGTCAAGCATTGCTTAGCTAAAATGCCGATACAATTTTACTTGTAAAATAGGATTTTGTGCCTCTTTTTAATTTCAGCTAATATTTGCTGGGGCAAAGCATGTAAGTTGATCATCATGACAGAACTGCCCCTGTATATCTGCTCATGGCACAGGTTGTAGCTTTGCTGTCAGATAATTTTGCTCAAGGTGTTAAAAGGATTTTGCTTACAGGCAGCTTCTCCTGTTTTCCTGTGGAAACGGGCGTGTACACATTTAGGTACAAGCAATCCTCAGACGCTTGGAGAGGAACTTTCTCTTTTCTGTTGGTAATCATGTCTGAAAAATATTGTCCTTGTACTTTCTCCTGTAGACACCTGCATAAATGGAAACGTAACAAGCAACAGAATTAACTAAAGCCTGAAAGCTATGAAGAGAAGCTTTTTTGTACCTCCACAACAAAGTGCCAAGCAGAAACCGATCTCTAGTACATTTCTAGATTGGTGGCAACTGCAAACATAATAGCTTTTTGCTTTTAATGTATTTTCTTCCTTTGACCTGTCATTGATGAGATCTGCAAAACTAAAGCCTCTGCAGCACACGGTGACATGCAGATCCAATTTTGCACGTTTGAAAATATCACAGAAATATATCTGCAAATACATATGGCTATAAATTACTTCAATGAAAATATAAATTAATTATTTTACATCTCCAATAGCTTTTTATATCGCAATGGTAGATATTAGGCTTGAGACACTAAACAAGGGCAGTAGGACAAAGGGACTGAGACATTTACAATGTAGGTTAGAATTGCTCTGCATTTCTTATGTGCCCTTTTAAGCACTTGACTCAGCATTTTTTTCCTAATGTTGTATTCCAGCATTTCCTCAGCTTCTTTCTGTCTCTGCTCCAAAGGCTTATCGTGATTGATAAGTGACGGACAAGTGCTCCTGAGACAGAGCATTATCTGTAAAGTGCTGGTCCCTGTCAGCTCATCACTGGTGCCCGTGAAATAGCAGCTTTTGGTAAAGACAGCAGCTAATAAAGGCGTCTTTAGAAATGCATCCACTGTGGCAGCTGCAGGTGCAGCGAGATGGCACCACGGAATTTATCCTTGTGCACTGCCCTGTGTGTCCATCAGTGTCATGGAACTGCACAGAGTGTAACATTATTAAAGGTTCAGTGGTTTTGTCATGGCCTTACATTGGTGGGTAGGAAGTGGCATCTCTGACACCTTCCCATGGCTCAGGTGGCTGGGGTTCAGAAAACCTCAGTGATCCAACCGGAGGCTTAGCAAAAGGAAGTCCCAGAAAGACATTGAGAGTCTTCTCAGCTGTGTCCACTTTGAACTGGTACCCTCGGACTCTCCCATATTTGGTCTCTGCTTCTGGTTGTTCTGTGGGACAGGAGCACAAAATCACATAATTGGTCTGCTTGTAAGTAATTGCTAGATTTGCTACTTAAGTATACACCTTTTGTTTACTTCAACAAGTAATTTTTATACATAAAGCTTCAACAAACTCTAATCAGTTTTAACAGTACACTACTCTAATCTGCTATTTAATTTCACTAATTTATTTTACTAATTTGATTATTAGTATTTAGTCATTTAAATTTTAGATGTACTAATTTATTCTAACACACTTTTATTACACCTTTCTTAAATCAGCATAGCTGGCATTATTTCAGCTTTCACTTTGATTGGTCTGTATGTATAATCTCCTTCAGGTATATAATATGTATTGTCTTACCACACACACATTTGTGGTTGCATATAGATCTTAATCTTTCTTTGCCCTGGGTTGTTGGATAAAAACTCAATAGATTGCTCTCATTAAGAAAAGACAATGAACAGAGAAAATATATTCCAGACCCTTGATAGTCAGTATGTACAGCCAAAAGAAAAAGCTTCTAACATACCTAGAAATAGTCTGGCACAAACAAATACTGCTAACTTTTAAGTAAGACTCATTTTAAGATCAGTGTGGAAGTTCTAAAATCAGATTACAGATGTGGTACTGTGGCTGCTGGGCCTCAGCAGGCAAGGTTTTGGGACAGGGATTTGATTTTGCTATTTGCAAAAAAAAAGGCAAAGACGACAAATGACTGAAAGCAAATTAAAAACTGAAATGAAATTTTTGCTACTGCAGCTCAGTTTGTGTGCCCAGCTCTGCCTGCAGTTGGTGCCTAGCTCAGCCCAAGGTTTGCACCCAGCTCAGCCCAGGGTTTGTGCCCGGCTCTGCCTAGGGCTGGTGTCCAGCTCAGCCCAGGGTTTGTGCCCGGCTCTGCCTAGGGCTGGTGTCCAGCTCAGCCCAGGGTTTGTGCCCGGCTCTGCCTAGGGCTGGTGTCCAGCTCAGCCCAGGGTTTGTGCCCGGCGCCACCCAGGGCTGGTGTCCGGCTCCGCCCAGGATTTGTGCCCGGCTCTGCCCAGGGTTAGTGCCGGGCTCCGCCCAGGGTTTGTGCCCGGCTCCGCCCAGGGTTTGTGCCCGGCTCCGCCCAGGGTTTTTTTGCATCTCAGCCCAGAGTTTCTGCCTGGCTCTGCCCAAAAGTTTGTGCCCAGCTCTGCCCAGGGATGATGTCCAGCTCTGCCCAGGGTTTGTGCC
>VZTF01001991.1:183519-198918 GCA_013397755.1 Cnemophilus loriae
GGCTCTGCCCAGGGTCGGTGTCCATCTCAGCCCAGGGTCGGTGTCCAGCTCAGCCCAGGCTTTGTACCCAGCTCAGCCCAGGCTTTGTGTCCTTCTCAGCCCAGGGGCCGTGCCCAGCTCTCGGGTGGCACCGGGGCTGCCCCGGGAGGCAGCTGCAGGTGCCCTCTCGCCCTCCAGGGAGCACAGCACAGAAGCCCCGGTGTTTACCTGTCGCCACCAGCGCCGTGCCGCCGATAAAGAGGATCCAGGCCCGCAGCACCGTGTCCCTCGCAGCTGCCATGGTGCCACTGGCACGAACCCCGCAGGCTGAGGCTTTATAGGCTCGGCCGGGGCCACCTTACGCAAGGCAAGCACGGATGAGGCGAGGGAGTGCTCGGGCTGCGAGCCAGCACCGGGGCTACCGGGCTCGGGTCGGCAACAGGGAGCCCTCCCGCCCCTCACTACTGCTCCTTTCGAATCTTACTCGCAGAATCTCGGGCACAATGGGCTTCCAAACGCTTTGGAATCAGCCTTGCATTCACCGGGAGCGGTGTCCTGCTGCTGCAGCACCACCGGCTGGGACGGGGAGGGGAGGGTTTCCTCACCCTGCACTGCAGAGACCAGGAAGGCACCTCGATTCGACTTTAGTACGTTTACTTCATTTTGGTATTAAGATCTCACTGTAAGAAACACAATACAGCCAAATCCAAACCAATACCCCTGAAAAGTGTACTTCTACTGAAGTAAAAGTTGAGTGATGTTTATTCTCCTAAAAGGATCTTTTCTGACAAAACCAATACTAGAAAAATCCCAGCTTTTCCTGCAGGGTGCAGGGACACCTGTCACTCAGTTCTGTGTGTTCAGGCATGTTTGCTATAGTGTTGCAATACAGTTACAACAATAAAGAGATGAATTATCAGCTTTTGTAATGTGGGAACAATATAAAAGGGTGGTATTTGGGTGGTAACTATGTATTAGATGCCTCTGAAAAATCCAGAGGTTTTATTTCTAGTCATTTCACATTCATAATTGAAGAACAAGGTGAAAAGGAGAGAATAGAATAGCTGACTAGAGATCTTCTGCTCACATTAACTGAGAGGTTGTGTTGTTTTGATGTAAGTATTAGGCTCTGCCTTTTCCTTATTTTTTTCCCCTGACTCGGTAGCTCTTGCCTCAGAAAGGCAGTTTTGCAATTTCAGATCATGGGAATTCTCAGTTGTCAGAAACAGCGTTTCAAAGAATCACATGATATGATCACAGAATGGTTTGGGTTGGAAGAAACCTCAAAGCTCTACTCATCCCACCCCAGCCATGAGCAGGGACACCTTCCTCTAGACCAGGTTGTTCCAAGCCCTGCCCAACCTGGCCTGGGACACTTCCAGAGATGGGGCAGCCACAGCTTCTCTGGGCAACCTGTGCCAGGGGCTGCCCACCCTCACAGGGAGGAATTTCTTCTGTCTATCTGATTTAAACCTACCTGTAATGGTTTGAAGCCATTCCCCCTTGTCCTGTTGCTACATGCCCTTGGCAAATGTGCCTCTCCATTTTTCTTGTAGGCTCCCTTGGGGTGCTGCAAGAGGCTCTAAGGTCTCCCCAGAGCCTTCTCTTGTCCAGGCTGAACAACCCAGCTCTCTCAGCCTGTCTCTGCGGGAGAGGTGCTCCATTTCTACAGATCCATTCCTGCTCACACCTCTCTTTACAGCTGAGTGGCTTATAAGACTCCCAGTCTTTACATTAGTTTAATTTAACATCAATTATGCACCTGTTGATCCTGAGTGCTGTGGCCATGCTTGTGCGCTTTACTCCAAATCTTCCTATGTGTATCTGCACAGGTGTGCTAACAGCCCCTGGAGGTGAACCCCAGCCAACTGTACCCTGACTGCTGACAGAGCAATCTGTTGCCAGGTAGCCGCAGGTCACCCGATGCAGTGCATGCTGTGTCTCAAGCCTTTGCTGTGTTTGTGGTGGCTCCTGAGCTCTGCCCCAGTGCCCTGCACCCCTGCCAGGCTGTGCTGGGGGGCAGCTCCTGAGGCTGAGGGCACGGCCAGTGCTCCCTGTGCACTGGCAGAGGGGCAACGCTGTAAATCTGAGCTGCTGACTAAACAAAGAGGACAAAAAAACCTGGGTGCAGAATGACAATGAATTGAGGCTGTATAGGTGTTCCCTGGCAGAGTTTTTGCCTTGTTTCTCAAGAGTGACACTGAAGGTCAGTAAAGCTGGTCTGCGAGTAGTCTGCACTGCTTGCATGCACAGTCTATACAGTAATGATAGAGGTGTGCATTGCCTAATGCAATAAATGGGACAGGGGCCTGGGGTAGCAGTGATGGAGCTGAGAATAAGTTCTCTTTTACCTGCATCTGTGTGATGAAGGTTTCTCAGACACCTCAGAAGCACTGCACAGGAGTAAACTCTGCACTCCTGTTTGCCTGCTTGGGTGCTGCTGTAAATTCTCTCACTGCCTCCTCTTCCCTTGGACTGCTTTGGTTCCTGGCAAGGGAAAACTGTTTCCATGCAAGGTGCAGCTGCAAGAATCCCTCCTGGTGGGTCAGCTCCCACCCTGGTGGGCATTCTTGCCTCAGCTCACTCGTGAGCCACAAGCTACAGGAGGGGTCTTTGGCTGCAAAGCCAGATACCCTGTACTCCACCTGCTGCTCTCTCCTTTTGCTGTAACAAACTTTATTTCCAAAACCAAGTTATTTTCTGTCTCCTGATCTTTACTGATTTTACTAGACTCCATAATTTCTCAATTACTTTCCTTTTATTTCCCCCCTTCATTACTATTTTAATTTGCAAGATTTTCTCTTCAATCTTTGTTCTGCTCACTACTTCTCTCTCAAGTACCCACTCTGCAAAGGTCTGAGCCCATATCCCATCCACAGGCCTGGAGAAGCAGCCATTCTGAAAATATTAGGTGTGCAAACCAGTTTCTGCAAACTCTGCCCTTCTTACTTACAGTAAGATAATAAAAAATGGGATTTTATGTCCCTACAGCCTTGTCCGGAGATCCTTTGGTGGATCTGCAAACACGGCCTATATGCTTTGCAAATGTGGAGACTCTTACTCCGGTGGCACAGACTGGACTTGTAGAATGTGGGGACAGTGCTACATACCTGGTGTGTAGCTGGTGAGTCCAATTCTTGACTCTTGTTTGGCATTAATTTAAAGACATTTTGCAGCTTGGCCTCAATCAGTGAATAATGCGTAAGTCAAGGGTCAGTCAAAAAATCCTGCCACATGATGACCTTTGCCTCTTTGTACTTTAATGCACTGCTACCTGTCCTGATTTCAATAGCTGAAAAAAAATAGACAAATATCACAGCCACAGAATACAGAGCTTAGAGCTAGAGCCTCTGAAGCTCGGACAGCTTTACCACATGCTAAAGAGACAGTGTGAATCTCACCTCAGGAGGGTTCTGGGATGAGACAAGAGTATCACAGCGCTGATCTCTACATAGAAATGGGTAAAACATTCTGACATTTCCCACTGTGATTTATTTTTAGTGCTGGCCTGTGCTAGGAAGTCAGTTCCACTGCACTTTGCATACACAAGATGAGCGTGTATTCTTTGCACATCCATGCAGCATTGCCTGTCTGTCTCCTTTTAAAGGAAGTGGCACAGCACCTCAAGGGTTTGTGCAATGAGGATTTAGCAAGACCACTTTGAAATTATATTCCCCTCACTAAACAAAGGAGGTAAAACAAAGGAGCGGGGACAGATGCTTAGGAGGAAGTTCTGCTTACCAATACTGCAGTGCTGTTAACAGTCTGACCCTGTTTCTGAGTTCTGCCTGGCAACAGAATTTGGGCAAGGAGATGTAGGAAATCCCACCCTACTCCTTCCAGGAAAGTAATTTGGAAAGAAGGGATGGGTAGCTAGTTGCTGTAGGACGTTATTAGCCATGAACAATTTAAAATTCTTCCAGAGGTATAGAGGGGAGCTGAAGGGAGGGGCAACTGATATTCATTGCTCTGTAGGATCTGTGGAGCTGCATCACTCTGCTGTGAGGCACCAGTGTGACCAGGAATGTGGCTGGGATAGCTGGAGCAGCCTAGGAGCCAGGTACAGGAGTCAAAGACATGGCAGAGAAGTGATTGATGACTCTTCCATGAAGAGTCCAAGCCTTGTTCTTGGCAGCCCAAGCAGCAATGAGCCGGTGAGGGCCCTGGAGTGGCCCTGGGACAGACCCAGTGCTGGCAGTGAGGCTGTGAGCCAGTGCAGAGACACTGGCGCTGACTGGTGGCACAGGGGACAGCCTGGAGCTCAGAGAGAAGCACTGGGAAAAAGACAGAAATGTTAATCCTTCTAGGGGAGTTACAGCTAGATTTAGAAGGAGAGAATTGTGGGTACTGGAGGCATTTTCTCCCTGTTCTAATATTTGGGGGAGGTCTTAATTCCAGCACTACTGTTACAGATTAGGTACCACGAGAGTCAGAGCTATCCTGTCTCAGTTGTAAAACCAACTGACAAAGCAGAACATTCTGTAGTTTCACCTTCTTTCCACAGAGGACATTTCTGTATCTACACCACACCAAAACTTCTGTACCACCGATAAACTTGGCATCGAGAGAGTCTTACTCACGAACTGGGTCTTCATTGATTTCACTTTATTAAAACAATGTTGCTGCTACATTCTGTCTTCAGTCATGGGAGAGTGACAGAAAAACCCGAGCATTGCAGAAATCTGGCAGCTGTGTTTAACATATGAGGGATCAACTGGAATTACTACCGTGAATAATTGCAAGTATGACAACTGCAAAGACAAGGTGCAAGGAAAGGAAATGTAATTTTATCCTCAAAATTACTTCAAGTATTTTCTTCTACTATCCTAATGGTTTGCATATTATGTGCATGTTCAGACTGTAAACTATAATTTAACCTTCTTGTTTTCCATGCTTTGTTGTCTTTTCAAGGATCACTTTCTCCAGAATTCTACCTTCTTTTCTTTCAACTTTCTGTCTTTCTTTTGTTGTAGATTTATCTGCAAGTATTCTTCATTTAGGTTGTAAGATGGCCATTCAACCATACCCTCTCTATTAGGATTTCTGTAAGCAAGAGGAAAGAAAGTGAGTGCCCTTTTGAGTCACAAGGGAATTCAATCACAGAAGTTAAGACTGAACCAACAAAACAGCCAATTCCCCATGGAGCCAGTGCAAAGCAGCAATATCTGCCATGAATCTCATGATTCTTACCCATTTCGAGCAAAGTTAGCCCAGTACTTCATTAGAGTTCTGCTGAGGTTCTTCTCTTCCTCTGTAACTTCACCTGAAAGACAAAATACAGAATACGCTGTGTGGCAGAAATCAAGACATTGCTACTACAGGAGCAGAATTTCTGTGTACGAATATGCTGTAACAACTTGGCAATTGCAACAGAGACACAGCACCAGCAAAATATCAGTAATACAGCAAGCAACAAGGGATTTCAGCACTCCTCATGAATGACTTCAGCATAATTACCCTGCTGCAGAAATCGGAGAATTTGGGAACAAGGGAATAAGGTGATGTGCGTGTAACCTTCCAGGAAATCAGAGCAGAACCAAAAAAACCCCACGTGCCCTGTATCCCAGTACAGCTCCAGGAACTGGCCACATGGCTGTGTTTCCTGGATCCCATTCTAGCTGTGTGGGACTGAAATTCTCCCTAGTATTCAGAGCGTGACTAGGCAAAGATTTCTTCATTCTCAAACAAGATGGTGCCACTCCATTTCTCAGCACTTCAAGAGTATTTATTTAAATATAGTTACACATAGGCTCACTCCATCACTAGGTAAGAATTATTTCAGTTCCAGTGTGCTTTTAATGATAAATGCATCTAAATACACTGAGAAAAACGTTTGGTATCTTAAAGCTCTTGGTAAATTCAGGCAAAGAGGAAAAGAACTGTTCAGTGTTTTCTAGTGCCATAGGCAGGAAAGTAAAAAAAA
Source organism: Cnemophilus loriae (assembly GCA_013397755.1). NCBI lineage: Eukaryota > Metazoa > Chordata > Aves > Passeriformes > Corvidae > Cnemophilus > Cnemophilus loriae. The sequence goes on from VZTF01001991.1 coordinate 189,422, forward strand.
AAAAAATAAAAAAAAAAATATATATATGTATATATATATAAAATATAAGCAAAAGGGAAAGGCTCTGGTAACAGATTAACAAAGGGTTTTACAACATAGCTGGATTGCTCCAAAGTTCAATAGAGTAAAAGGAAATATTTCCACTTACGTAGGCTTTGACCAGACTATGAACTACTGTGCAAATGACAAAAGTAAAAGCAGAAAAAAATAGTGAATTCACTTAAAATACGCAGAATTTTTGTTTCTCTTTGTCAAAATAAGAACTGTTCCTAATTTGTTCCATGGGAAGTAAAATACTTCATGCTGTGTATTACTATTTTAGCCATATGTAATTAAAGGATGTTGCTGGATTAATAATGTTCCTTAAGAAGTGGCAACATGTATCTTAAGTGTTCAGTGGTGGGCAGATTCATTGGGAATGTAACAATGTGCGATTCTGCCAGAAGGAAGTTCCAGAATCCCCTGGACATTTTGGGAGTACGCCCTTAATCCTCCCTCAGTGGACTGGTTCCATTTGGACAAATGCTTAAGTATTAATTGTGTTGTGGAGCAAAACAGACCCAACCATTGGATCTTCACACAGAAAATGAAACACTGGAATTCCAAGCCTTGCTCTGAACGGAGCTGGAATCACTTCCTGCCAAAGAGACCAAGTCCCCCATTCTCTGGAGCCTGACAGCCCGTGGGAATTCCTGGAAAGAGGACACTGGCCTAAACTCCTTTGGAAAAGAAGAGATCCTGGATTTCCTGCTTCCCAAGCACTCTGCAAGTTTAATTGACCTTTCCTTCAATTTCATTTTCAGCCAAAGCTATTTGGCAAATTCATGCGCAGCGCTGGGATAACGACAGTGAATTTTCTAGGGAATACCCTATTTGCTGAATTGCTGACAAGATGTGGAATTTACTGTGCTTCAGAACAAGCAAACTGTTCAGGAGAGGTGGAGAAGATGGTTAAATGTGTAAAACCAATTCTGCCAGGAGAAACGGTTATGGCTAGGTCTCACTGCCAATATATGCACTTTAATCTGATAAAAATGAATAGAACTGAATGGAATAATGCCAGGGTTACAGGACCCATTCATGAGTGAATGGTATCTGTTCCTTACTGCAGAGCTGGATGTCCCCAGCCAGAAATGGCCCCCCAAAGACAAAGCCAACTTCATCCCCGTGGTGAGCCTTCACATAGTCTGGTTTGCTATCCCAGTATGAACTGAGCTGGTGCTGGAATTCAAAGAAGTAGGTAGGAGCTCCAGACTCTGCAAGACATAACATTTAGAGAGTTACAGAAGAGATACAAAAACTACAGCTGCCATCATCTGTTTAAAATATTCCTTTAAACAAAGCTTTATACTGGGCACATTTCTAGTGTAATTGTTACATTCAAATATGTACTTTTACTTTCAATGCAAAATTAAGAACTCAGCAGTTACACCAAAAAAAAAAATTGGAAGATCCACCCTAAGAAAACTTACAGAAAACAAAATATCTACTTATTTCCACTTTTGAGTATCTTGGCACAGCTTGTCTACACTTAAACGCCAGAAAATTTCCAGAGCACAGAATTGCTGACCTCTCAAGTAGCCAGGGGCCAAAGGACAAAGGTTGCTTTGATATGTTTTGATTTTTAAGCCTGCATACTTCCGTTAGCAAACATTTACCTGTGTTATCACACTCTGCTCTCAATATATTGTGATTATAAGCACATTGCAAGACACTTATACAAAGATAAGGGACTACACACAGCCCTACAGACGTGTATCATTCCTCACATTCCCAGTGGGAATCTCAAGAAGGGTTGCCTCTAAATATGACAGGATTTGTGTCTACATCATTTGATCCAGCCTGCAGCAGGAGGTTTGAGTGTCCCACTGCTGTTGATCAGCTTACCCCTGTGATAATTCAGTGCTTTAATGGCAGGCATGACAATTGCCATGTCCCCCAGCAGGTCCAGGAACTGGTCCCGTAGCTCTGCAGGGTCCTCTGTGTCTCCCAGATATTCATCTATGATCATGGGCAGAAAATCTGAGGGTACATCCTAAGAGACAAGAAACAAACAGACAATTGATCACTGTCTGAATTAGCAGCTAAAATTGCCATATTTTAAACTTCAGACATTCTGCAAAGGCTCAAAGGTCCAGGACAGCACCCACGTTGATAGGAAACAAAACTTATTCATGCTTTTTGTGGGCAAAAAATACCAAACGAACCAACCACCTCAGGTCAAATTTGCACCAGATTTATATGGGTTAGAACTCTACAGGAATAAGTGTAGATCCAGCAATTTCTCCTGACAATATCTTTGGCTTCTCTTTTCTTCAGGAGAAGAGGGATGGGAATCACAAAAGTAAATTCTTAGTCCTTGAAAGATTTGTGGAGTATTAGACAAGAGGGCAAGACCAATGGGATCTCCAAACACTGTGTAGGTTTTCAGGGTTAGAATTTGCTGCTTGAAAGATACGTCTCAAAACTAGGAGTGCAAAGTAACGACTTCAAAAGCTACATTTAATGTAAACATACTGAAAAATACACCTTGAAACTCCCCAAGCGGGAGATATCATGAGATACCTTGACACTCAGGATACCATCACAGTAATCCCACAAATATGTAAGATAAAAGTATTGGTTGAGGCCTAGAATGAAAAAGGCATTTTCCCAAATCCCAGGCCTGACTCCATCCTATTTCTGTGTAATTCCATACACCCTGGTTCTGTCAACTTTGCTGGGACTCTCCCCAAAGTATAACACAACCTCAAGCCCTCAGTAACACTGTGACTCAAGCAGTGAGACCCAAATCTGTTACATACATGAAAAGGAAAATTCACTTCTCAAATTAGATTAGTGCAGCAGTACTTACTATCATCGGTAGAAAATACTCTACAGTTGAGATAATTGATTTTCTGTCTCCTGTTTCCCTCAAACCTGTCATTTTTGATGTCTGTACAGAGAAAAAAACCAATGTTATTAGCACCATTCAATGTCTCCATTATTTTCAACACTGGAACTACATTATTCCCTTAATTCTTACTACTGGTGTTTATTTTCGAAGCATCAAATCGCATGCAAAAGTGCAGCACAGCGCAGCAGCTGTCTTGAAAAGCTTGTATTTACTGCAGTAAATGGTGCCTTGGTGAAGGTTTCTACACAGACCACTCATACATAGTTTATCCTTAAATCAACATTAAGAAATTTGTAAGACTAGAAAACATGAGGGCAGAGTTGAAGCAAAAAGCTGCTTCTGTCTCATAGGGCGAGATCTTAAAAGTCACTGGCAGTCTGTCTCTAGCCCAATTGTTTGAGCCCTTTGAAATAAGGATAATGCAGTGTTCCACCTCTTTTACAGCATTACATAAAACAACTCTTTCTGTCTGCAAAATAAATTCAAACAGATTTCACTTTGCATTGTTCTTCTGGGATTACAGCCAGCACGCTCCCAGAGATGGTTGCTCAATAGGTTCAGAACAAATGCTTTGTACCACAGAAAGGAACCTGAATATTTAGGAAATTTTAAAAAGGAACAATAAAGAGAGAGCACACAAATCCATCTCCTGCTGTTTTTGTGCACTGAGAGCATTTGCTCATGTTTTTGAGGTACCCATTGAGCTCCTATGAGAAAGGATTTCTGCACAGAGAATGGGCTGGACACCTGCATTGTCCCCACACTCTGCCCCGGATGAGATTTTCAAATGAAAGCTCTTTCTGCAGGGTGGCAATGACACCCAGGGGAAGCTGCTCTAGGTGAGCAGTGGCACATTTTTAAACACACTATGTATCAACCCTGACTACTGTGCCTTGTGGGGGAAAGGATTGGCATTATTTGTCTTTCAGTAATTCAGCCCTTGATTGTTGCATTCCTTTTCCTCTCTCTGCCTGGATGAGGGATTAAAATTTTAGGACAGGAAAATACTGTACAAAATTGATGTTCCAACTGATGTGCCCGTGTAGTTTAACCTGCAGGGTGAAGCCTTTCTCACCCTTTTGTGACCAAGTGGTTCTGGGTCACTGCAGAGCCATGATGCAAGCGAAGTTTACCTTGTATGTATTTCCAGCAATGCAAAGACTTGTCTCACCACTTAACACAAACTTTAAAAACACACTGAAAATAGAATAGGCATTAAATTACAGATCTAATATTCCAGCCAAATTCATTGTTGGTGACTCCTATCATGAATGGGACTGCACTGAATTCTTTTCCAGCCAATATCTCTTCAGGTGGCTTATGAAGAAACACTCCATCCAAAACTAAGGGTAGAAATGAGATTTCCTGAAGGAAGAGAAAAAAAAAGATCAAATTAATTGTTAATGGTATTTCCAGTTTTTACTTCAAATCATGTTAGATGTCCACATTTAATGTACTAAGTGCAAAAAAGGGCTTTAAGAAATTCAAGTATCTACAGCTGCTGTAACATGAATTTAGTTTGGCACAGGAGAATAAAGTGCAGGCCTGGCTGGGTCAAGGTGTAGAGGAATGTAATGGGTTCCTGATCCTGTGCTGCTTCTGACATTAGAACATAGCTCAAACTGCTCACAACTTCACAGGTGCTGTGACACTGCCAAAACTTCCAGAGAGAAATTATGTGTGAAATTTCAACATTTAGGAAGTATTTTGACAAAAGATAAGAAAAATCAACTTTGGAACGGATCATCAATGAACTCTGATCAGAGGCTGAGATAAAGTTTTGCTAGTGAGCCATTAAAAGATCCCGTTGCCATGAAGTCTCCCCTGCCTTGCTCTTAAGGACTATGTGCTCCGCTTCCTGCTTCCTCAAGCAGTTCAGCAGGGAGAGGAAACTGCTCGTCTCACACTTGAAGATACTGGCAATTTTCTGAAAATTATCAACAAAGAGAAGCCCTGTTAGAAAATCATTATACACACTGCTGTTAATAGCTTGATTTAGTGGCAGGTTTAGGTGAGCTTGATAGATCTTTGAGTATTTTATTTTAGTAGAAATGCTACAGTTTGATCACACAGTGAAATCATTCTGGTGTACCTCTCTTTCTTGCTGTATTTCCGTTCACTGTTCTTCAAACTTTGCTGTAGAGATAATACAAACTTGTAGCAAAAACCAAATAAGGAAAGAAAATTCAGAAACATTTACATTATTACTATCTGCCATTACAGGAAAAGAAATTAAAAGGCACTTACAGAAAGAAATTTTATTTTAAGGTTTTTTTGTTTTATATTAAATTAATTTACTTCACGTAAAGGCCCTCCCTAAAAGACTGTAGGTCAATAAAAAACTGAATTCTTCTGGATTCTTGTTAAACTTTCCATAATAAATATTACAATTACTGTATAGGGTACAGTGGGTATGAAAATGGACATTTGCCTAGCTTGGCATGTGTGTGACTGAAAATACCTTTGTCAGCCCACAGCTGTTATAATCATACAGCTGTACAATCTGTTTCTAATACCAGACTGAAATTAAACAGGTGTGCTGCAAGAATAAACTAGATCAACTTTGTTGCACGGTGTGCAATGAGATTTTCCCTGTTTATCTTTTAAACAAATTATCACAATTAAGCATCCTATTTTAGGTTATAAAGACTTTAAAATGCAAAAAAAATGAGCTTACCTCAAGATCCGTTGAAAGATGTAAATATTTATTGCGGGGAAGTAGAATTCCACTCTCTGATATTGCTTTATGACAGAGACCCTTAGACAAAGGGGGTAACACCTGCCAAGAAGAGAAGGACAGAAAGTATTTATTCTACATTAACACCCTTATTCCATAGCTCTATGCTTGACTAGACTCCTGGATTCAGCTGGGAATTACACATCTTTATTTGCTTACAGGGGAAGCCTCCGGATTTAGCACAATATGCTGTTAAACTTACTGTCAAAAACCAGATTAATCATGAAATGTTACATTAACTGAGTTTTTGAAAATGTTTATTTTTATTTACTGTATACCTACACGTGCAAAAACAGAGCACGATCCTGCAGATACACCAAAGAGAGTGACAGATGCTGGATCTCCACCAAAGTGCTCAGTGTTTCCCTGGACCCGCCGAAGAGCTGCGCCTTGATCCAAGTACGCCCAGTTCCCGCGGGCGGGCTCGTCACCAGTACTGGGAGGAAAGCGGCACAGCCACTGCTCAGGAACAGCAACAATACCACGACAAAGGCAATCTCAGCAATCTGCATTTTGTGAGAAGTGGCACATTTGGCCCCGACCTACAGCTCCTCACGGTCACACCTCAGCAGCCCCTGACTCGCCTCCACCCTCTGCTCACCCCTGCACAGGTGGATCCCTGGCCTTTACTCTACCTGAGTTTTTGCTTTACACACCAGAGGATGGAAGCAAAGGCCGGAACAAATATCCCATCCAGCACCAAATAAGCCCAGCTATGATTTGACAGCAGGCTGCAATCACATGACCGTGCGGATGGAATGTACAGACGTTTCTCAGTGTTCTGAAGTCCTGATGTCACTGAGTTATGTACATTTAAACCACTGTAACAGTGGGAAGCTGATATAGAAGTTCAGCAGATTTAGCAAACAGAACTACCCATGCTTTAAATATGACAGCAAGTACGTTGTAAAAAGTGAAATGGGTGATCTTACTTGAAGAATCCAAGGAGTCCCAGTCTGTACTGAATTATTACCACCACAACATTCTCGTAGGCTGACAGGGCAGAGCCATCATACCTAGCAGCACCACCAAATATAAAATTGCCTCCATGGATCCACACCATTACCCCGGAAACAAAAGGGTGAGACACACCTTTATGCACTGATCTGCAGATTTCATTTGAAAAAGGAAAACAACATCAGAGAATTAGGAACAGCAAATCACCGAAGCACGATGGCAGCTGAATTTTAGATTGGTGGACTTTGAATTTTACATGCTAATATTATTCCTGCTTGTGCAGCATCACATTTTCAAAAGCAATTTAGTCTCTTAGGAGCAATCATTACTTGCAAGCTTTATAAAACACAAGTTTGTTCAATGGTTTACATACGGGTAACTTGTCTGTCTTGCTTGAGCAAGCAGGGCTGTAAACACTGAGCTACAAACAGTCCTCAGAAGTCTGGAAAGCAAAATACTTTTCTTTAAAGCTTTTTTCAGCTATTTTCAACAGAGACAGATCTTGAGGACATCTTCACAAAAAAAAAAAATTAAAAAGGAAAGAAAAAGCCAAACACAATTAGTGGTAAACCTGCAGTAGCATCAATGTAGCAATGACAGAGAAAACTGTTTCTTTGCCCCTGGCTGAATACCCACAGGGTGCTTGGATTCTGTGTTACCTACAATCAGCGAGAGGTGCAGCCTGTAGAAGCTCATCCCCACACCTGTACTCGAAATACTCCAGTACTGGCAGTGTAGCCACTACCAAATACAAACTCCTCAGGCCTCTGCTCCCCGATAAACACAACCCTGACCAGCATGCGCAGGTTCTATCTACGAATGAACAGCTCCCACAGTGGTGGGTGAGAAGTTTCATCTCTCAGACCAGTCCAGGGTTCAGGTGGTTCAGGTGGGGAGAACCTCAAGGATCTAAGAGGGGCTTTTGCAAGAGGAATTCCAAGGAAAACATTTACAAGCTTGTCTGTCCCCTTCACATTTGTCTGTGTTCCTTTGAGCCGTCTGAGTGCAATAGTCACTTCTGGCTCAGCACTGCTCTGTCCTAAGTAACACAGAAGGTAAAAAAAAATAAAATAAATCGCCTCTTCATAATTATCAGACAGACTTTTCAGTGAAGTGTTTTTAACTGACTGTTTAATTTAGAATATTTCAGCTTATTCCTTTCAATTTTGTTCAGTTCTCATTTTGCTTTGGTGCAGTGACAGACACCCCCTGCCAAACCCTCCTGCCAGACCCTCCTAAATTTATCGTTCAACAAGATCTTAAAAATATTTTGTTTAGAGAATTCAGAAATGTTGCTGATTTCTACCTTTTTTAAAAGACAGAAAGCTTTATTTACATTAAATCGTCTCAAAAAATAGTTTCATCTCACAAACCCAGGAATTTTTGCGTCATGAAGGCATTTTTGCAGATTGACAACCAGAGCGTAGGAGATTTACTGCCTTTGAAAAAATCACTGCAACTTGTTGGTGCGGCGGCTTCCCCAGCAGCACCAACAACAGATCGCAGGTCTCACCTTCTGCCCCGCACACGAGGAACGCTACACTGCAAAACAAGGAGCAAAGCATCGCGATGGGGCTCGGAGGAGCCATTCTGCACCTCCGACCGGGCTCCCGGTGACTCTCTCCGGTTTTGTGAGGAAGAGAAGGGGATAAATGTCCCAGCGAGGTCACTCGGCGCAGGGAGGGCAGCTGAACTGTGAGCAGCGAACGCCTCCTGAGCGCCGACACAACCCCTGACTGCCAAAAACAACCCCTGAGCGCCAGAACAACCCCCGAGCGCCACCACCTCGCCTTATCTGATGCTGGCAAGGGCCCAGCACCGCCCGGGAGCGTCAATCGTAGTTCATTCATCTGCTGTCAATGCCACCGGCAGAGAAAACAGGGCAAGTCTGAACAGGCTCTAAAGCTTAAATACTATAAAGTTTTTTAAAAACTCTTAAAACAAACAAAAAACCTCACCAAAACACCACCACAAACGAAACAAAGCAACAAAAAACCCCAAACGCCCCCTCCCCCAACAACAACTGGGATTAGAGATTACAAATAACTAGAAACTAACCATAAAAAAAAAGAAGAAAAACAAATCTAAATAGTTAATTCTTGCCTTAATCTCCTTTGTCAGGAAAAATCCACGAACACTAGAGGTTTATGCCCAAAAAGAAAACAGAGGAGTCCTTCAACTTTATTCGAATAAACGGAGAGAGTCCACCGGGGCACACACCCGCGGGGGTTTCTCTCTCGAGGTTTCGGAGGGCGCAGCCTCCTCTTATCCCAAACTCCCGGCCGCACGTTGCCCTCTTCCTTTCCCCATCGGCTGAGGTACTCGGAAGGCACAGCCTTCCCGAACCGCCTGCCCCATATCCCCCCCCGAACCTGCTTCTTTACCCCCAAGGTGAGAAGTCCAGCCTTGTGCAGAGCCGAGTCTGTTTCAGCCGAGCTGTCTGGGCGCGGTCACGCGCCTGGTGCAGCAGAGCCACTGAGACCCATTTCACAGCCGTTAACACCCACACCTTCACCCATCGAATTATTTATAAAGATACTAGCACACATCTTTCCTCTCACCTTCTAAGGGGGTGCATAAAGCCAAAGTGTGTCATCGCTACATTGTATCACTCCGGTTTAAATTTGCGTGGGCTTTTTTTTGTTGTTGTTTGACTTTGCAAAGTAGGGAACAGATGAGATAAACAACTTTAATCGGAGCATCCTTGGCAGCACCGGGCCCAGCCCGGGGGCCACTAGCGGACACAGCGCCGCCGACTCCGTTCGCTTCCAGCCTGGTGCTGCAGCCGGTCCGGGGCTCCGGGGGAGCGCAACAGCCCCGCTCCCGCGAGGCACCCGGGGAACCGGCCCCGGCTCCGCTCTCGCCCCCGGGAGGTGCCCTAAGAACCGGACCCGCCCCGCTCCCACC
>VZTF01001995.1:0-69887 GCA_013397755.1 Cnemophilus loriae
TGTCAAGGAAAAGGGGGGCTGGGAGACCTGGGCCGAGGCCGAGAAAGGGCTTCAGGGGTCCTTGGGGTTGAAGAACGGAGGATTTGGGGGCTGAGAGAGGCAGGAATGGGCGTCCCCGGGGTCCCAGGGTGGAGGAAAAGGTGGGGTCTGGAGGCTGGGAGGGGCGGAATGGCCGGGAAAGGGGCTCCAGGGGGACATTGGTGCAGGATAAGGGCATTCTTTGAGGGGTCTGTCGTGTCCCAGGCAGGGCAGGAGCAGCGGGAATGTCCCTTGGACACCTTTAGGGACAGCTTGTCCTGCCACTGGCTCGGGGCCACCTCTAGCCGTGTGTTTGAGGGGAGACACCTCCGGCCTTGGGGACACCCAGGGGACGGGCAGGGCCGGGTGTGGGTGCTGGGTTTGGTGCTCGGGTCAGTCCCGGGCAGTGCTGGAGCTGAGCTCGGCCTCAACCCCCAGCTTTTAGAGACCCTCCCGAGGAGGTTTTGGAGGTGGGGAAGGGTCTGGAGGGGCCACACGAGGAGTGACCGAGGGCACTGGGTGTGTCCAGCTGGAGCAGAGGGGACTGAGGTCAGACCTCACCGGGGGCTGCAGCTCCTTCTGAGGGACAGCTCCGGTCTCTGCTCCCTGTGACAGGGACAGGGCCCAGGGAGCAGCCAGAGCTGTGTCAGGGGAGGGTTAGGCTGGATATCAAGGAAAGGTTCTTCCCACAGAGTGTGGCTGGGCACTGGAACAGCTCCCCAGGGAATGGTCACAGCCCCAGGGCTGCCAGAGCTCCAGGAGCACTTGGACAACGCTCCCAGGGATGCACAGGGTGGGATTGTTGGGGTGTCTGTGGGATTGTTGGGGTGTCCTGAGCAGGGCCAGGGGTTGGACTGGATGATCCTGGTGGGTCCCTTCCAGCTCAGGATATTCCATGATTCTGTGAACTTTGTTTAAATTTCCCTGATGTTGGAAACAAAGAGTTTCACTTTTGCCTCTGAGGTGGCTGAGAACTTGGGCTCCCCATTTCTGACAGAACTTGCTGGTGTCAGGACACCTTTAACCAAGAGCTCAGGGTCGAGGGAATTTGTTTGCTGGGCTGCAGGAAATATGGACAATACAGACTGATAACAAGTGTGGTTGCAGTGGGAAATAAAGATGTGAAATGAGGAAAACAAATCTGCATTTGCACTTGGAATTTTTTAGGTGTTCTCGGTGTAAACTCTGGTGTGCTTTTTCTCAGGATTTGTTAATTATTTTAATTGGACACATCAATAATGGACTCATTTGGAGTGGAAGGGATCTTAAAGCTCTTCCAGTTCCACCTCCTGCCATGGGCAGGGACACCTTCCACTATCCCAGGCTGCTCCAAGCCCCGTCCAACCTGGCCTTGGACACTTCCAGGGATCCGGGGGCAGCCACAGCTTCTCTGGGCACCCTGTGCCAGGGCCTCCCCACCCTCACAGGGAACAATTTCTTCCCAATATCCCATCTAACCCTGCCCTCTGGCAGTGGGAAGCCATTCCCTGGGTCCTGTCCCTCCATCCCTGGTCCCAAGTCCCTCTCCAGCTCTCCTGGAGCCCCTTTAGGCTCTAGAAGGGGCTCTGAGGTCTCCCTGGATCCTTCTCTTCTCCCCCAGCTCTCCCAGCCTGGCTCCAGAGCCTTGTCCTTCCCGTGCCCCCAGACCATCTCTGGGCACACAGCAGGGGTTTGGATGGGAACTTTCAGAAATTACAATTAAAAACATGCTCCAGGCATAGAGTTCATCTTGGCAGAAGGGATTAGCAATGAATCTTTTTGAGGTTGTGGAGTATCTGAGTGAAGAAGTTGAGTTGTCCAGCCCTGGCGCAGCTGCCCAGGGCAATGGTGGAGTCCCCATCCCTGGAGGGGTTTAAAAGCCGTGTGGATGTGGCATTTGGGGACATGGGGCAGTGGTGGCCTTGGCAGTGCTGGGGGATGGTTGGACTCGGTGATTTCAGAGGTATTTTTTAACCTCAGTGGTTCTGTGATTCCCTAACGAAATGAGCATTTTCTCCACTGGATGGTGCTGCTGTCCCAGAGTTCCATCACCGCCTGTGGCATCGTTTTCGGAGCAGCCCAGAAAATTGCTGTTAAATTAGGACCTGAATCTTGTACCTTGTTTCCTGTCCCACTCTAAAAACATCAGTGAACAAACATTTCTAGTAAATTATTGACCAATTAGTGGATTTTGTTGTTTGTTTGGAAAGGAAAGATGATTTGATGCTTTCTGTAAATGGCATGGAGCTGTTCCTGGCTTTCTTAAATACTTCTCTAAAGATGAAAGCAAGTTTGTTTGGGGGTTTTTTCCTGCATCTAACTCACTGTATTTAAAAATCAGAGTATGTTAACCTGGCAGAAACGTGAGGATTAATCCGGCAATGTTTGAAATAGTCAGATTGCAAGTGCTGGTAAAGGGAAGGTCTCTCAATTTCAAGAAATAGTTGTGTCTGGTGCCCTTGTGGTTTGTTACCAGCATCTTCCCGGGACCAAAACATCTCAGGGGCTTCTCCACAGGGAGATATTCAGGAAAAAACATAGAAATTCTCTTTTGAAGCTGGGATTGAAAAGAAGGGCAGCTGCTCAACTGGGGAGCAGAAGATCTGTCGGAATCCCTGAACCTGAACCATTGAGGCTGGACAAGATCTCCGAGATCATCGAGTCCAACCATCCCCCAGCACTGCCAAGGCCACTGCTGCCCATGTCCCCAAGTGCCACATCCACATGGCTTTTAAATCCCTCCAGGGATGGGGACTCCACCACTGCTCTGGGCAGCTGATCCAATGTCTGACCACCTTTTTCATGACTTTTTTCCTTAATATCCAACCTGTTGCCAGGGAGTTTCCTTCTTAAAGGCACGAGTCCCCTGGCACGGCTTGAGGCCGTTCCCTCTCAGCCTGTCCTTGTTCTCTGGGAGCAGAGCCCAACCCCTATCTGGCTGCACCCTCCTGTCAGGGAGTTGTGGAGAGCCAGAAGGTCCCCCCTGAGCCTCCTTTTCCGAATTCCCAGCCGGATATTTGGGTGAAATGAGCCACTTTTCTAAGGGAACCAAACCTTTTGTTCTCTATAGGGCAGCATGAAATCCGAATTTGTTTGGAAGTTAAAAATCAGAGACCACAGTGCTGCTTCCTCACCTTTTTTTTTGACAGCATGGGCAGGGTTTGGAGGAGTTGCTGCTCTCGAGGCTTCGTGGTGGGAATAATCACAGAATCCCAGGATGGTTTGGGGTGGAAGAGACCTTAAAGCTCACCCAGTTCCATGTGGATGCCGCTCACTATCCCAGGTGGCTCCAAGCCCCATCTAGCCTGGCCTTGGACACTTCCAGGGATGAGGCAGCCACAGCCTCTGAGGTTAATAAGTTGTTTCCTGTAGAGAAGTGAACCAGGCAAAGGTTGGATTCCCCTCACAGCCCTTGGGTATTTTACCCGCTGTAAAAACTGTTTAGGGACTGTTTGGAGCTTCAAAGTTTCGGAAGTGTGTTAAAAAAAGCCCCCATCTTGAATTCTGACAGTCTCAGTTCCTTAAAAACGAAAGAAAACTGGGTGAAAAATGAGTCAAACATCCCTGTAATATTCAGTCCCTCTGGCCCAAATCCCAAATCTTGTCTTTTAGGGAACGATGACTTCCTGATTATATTGAAAACACCTCGCTGGATTTGGCTTCTCCCTGCCTTTGTGTGGCCTTGGGTTAACCGGTCATTTTTGATCCAACATTTCCCATGGTGTTTAATGAAGTTTGTGATCTTCCTGTCTCCCATTCTTTGTTTGTCTTGTTTATTTAGGTTCTCTTCCTGCCTGGGCTTAGGTGCACACTTCAAGTGACTGGTTCACTGGGGCTGGCTTCTCTTCCTTGGTTTCAAGGAAGCTGTTCCTGGTGGGAAAGGCAACGTGTGGGTCTGGGAATCTGTAATTCCTTCGGGAATCCAGATGGGACAAAGGAGCCTTGATTCTCCTTTGGATCTCTTAACTCCTGCAATAATTTCTGGCAGCTTTTCGTTTTCCCCATAAAGCATTTTCGAGAAATCCAAAAGCTGAAATCCCATGGGTTTGTGTTCTGTCGTTCCCTTTCTCTGATCACTTACGTTGGATTTTTGATTTGGCTTTTGTTAGGAAGGCAAATATTAAAATTTCTGGGTTCTGGTTAAAGGGAAGTCTGGAGAATGGATTTTGTCCAGAACTGGGAAAGCAGCATCATAATCTCCTCCTCTGTAGACTCCATGTTGAAGCCAGATGTAAAACAAAATTGGAATAAATATGGAATTTACACCTAAATGATAATCCTTAAAGCCATCCCTGAACCGCAGCCCGTCCTGAGGGACAGCAACTTCCGCAGCAATTCTACTTTGGCATCTTCCCATTAATAATTAATATTTTCACTGGGCTTTTATTGTTGTTGTTGTGTTTTTTATTTAGTAGAATTAACTCCCAAAATATATTGAGTGTGGAATAAGTTCTGGAGTGGTTTTTTTTGCAATGAAGAGCTTTGGTTGAACCGATTCAGTACCAAGAACTCTGGGAATGCCAACAGAGCCTGTTTGAATTTTGCCTTCCTGCTCCAGCCCGGAGAAAGCAGAAGTGGTCCGTGGATCCACGAAACAGCGCTTGGAGCAACGATGACTCCAAATTTGGCCAGAAGATGCTGGAAAAGATGGGCTGGTCCAAAGGAAAGGTAGGATCTAAAGGAGAATTGTGTAGCTGAAGGGTCTAAAACTGCCAGGAGACTCTCATTTGATTTATTCTCTTAAGTGCACAGAGAATTGGAGCAGTGAGGGATTTCTACGCTTTGTTACAAAGCCTTGTTTGTGCCTCTCCTGCCTTCCAGGTTCTCTCAATTCTTTAACAATCTGAATTCCCAAGTGAGAGCACAAGTTGGAACATTAAATCAGGTTAAAGGTTTTAAGCTGCCTTTAAACCCTCAATTCTCTCCCTGCTTTTGATACTCTTTAAAGCAGCTCCAGGACCTGCTTTCATCTTTCACCTGGTTTTAAGATTTTTTTCTGATCTGTTCCTTGAACCCCCAAAATGCTGTGAGCTGTGTCCCTTGCCAGCTCCAGCCAGGACCTGTGGTCCAGGTGACTGGTTTCTGGCACTGATAAAAACCTCCAGGTCAGCACAGACCTCTGCAAACTGCAGGTTTAATTCCACAGAGGTGCCTCAGTGAAGCTGAGATTTGGGACTGCACATCAGGGTGTTTAGTGATAAGAATCGCCAAAAAAACCCCACTACCTTTATTTAATTCTTTTTCTGGGTTTCCTCCCCCAAACTTTCTTTAACAGGAATAAAATTAGGATGATTCTCAGTTCTGTAAACGCCTTAAAGCCTATTTTTGGATTTAAACTGTTGCCTCAGTTGTCTCACGGTGTTTCCCACTGCAGCTACTGGATCTTCCTTGCCAACAGCTGGGCAGGAAGGATTTATGTCTCCATTCCACTGCAAACCTGGACTAATGGAACTTTCCCTTGATCAAATTAAGGGGCAAAAGCCCATCTGGGCAGTGAAATCAAGCTGCTTACACCAGTCCTGTTACTGGTTGTGTTGGAGTTGGGTTGGGGCAGGATGTGTGGCCGAGTGTCCTGCTTGCCTCCGTACTTTCTGGTGAGCAGAAGTTTTGAGGCAAATTTTCCACCCCACTGACCAAATAAACTCTACTTTGTTTGTAATAGCAACAGCCTTTTCCAAATAGGCCTCATCCCTTCAAATATTGGATATCCCAGGATGTGTCTGCAGGGCTTCCCTCCAGTGCAGCGCCACATAAATGTTTATTAATTGTAACACACTCGGCTGATGATTTGTGACAAGTGAGGCAAAAAGCAGGTCAATAGCAGGAACAAAGTTTTAAACCCAAAGCTTTGCCTTTTAATTTTTTAGCCTTGACCACACAGTTGAGAAAGATAACCCTGGACCTGAATATTGCTTCATATTAAACAGCCCCACAGTTGTCTGCTCCAATATTTTCATCCTCTTATGAGCGTGAATGAGGTGGAAGGAGTTGTGAATGTCCTGCTGGCTCCAGTCTGCTTCTCCCCTGCCCCTCCCTGCTCTCCTCCCGTATAAATTTGTTCTGGACTGTGTGTTCCATGAGGATCTGCCTTACTCCCGTTGCCCTCCCCAGTGACAGAGGGGTTTTTGGGGAGAGGCACGTTCTTCTTATGTAGTGTCTTGTTTGAAAACTGGAAACGCTTTGGGCTTGCTTAGGAATGTCAGGTGGCTTCCTGATTAATCACCCAACTACTTAATGTTGTTGCTATTTTAGTGTTTATAATGCTTTGCTGGAGGCTTAAGTAGTGAATTTAGAAAACTTTGTGTGTCGTGGGGCAATGCCTGTGAATGAATTCAGCTACAAGCAGGCTGAATTAATAGGAAGTTGTGATTTCTTGCTGTATTTCCTTGTGAACTGTCTTACAGGCCAAAAGCTCTAATTGCTCTAATCCTTACATTTTTACCCTCAAATCCTCCGTAGGGTCTTGGGGCTCAGGAACAAGGAAATGCAGAACACATCAGGGTTAAGGTGAAAAACGACATGCTGGGATTAGGAGCTACCGTCAATCACGAGGTGAGCACTAGACCCGGGGCAGGGAATGGATCTCATTTCAGCAAAAGCACAATTATTTGAATGGAATATTAGTGAAATCTGTCGTCACAGCTCGTGGTAGCGTGTACCAAAGAGGATTGTTCAGGACTTTCCAAGGCAACCTCGATAATTTCATTTCACTTTAGAGTGACTGTAGGAGCTGTGGTTGGTGTTACCACCTGTGGAGCTTCCCAGGGTCCTTCCCACCAATAAGGATTGGATATATCCAATTAATTTACTTCTAACAGTCTTAATACCTGATTTAGTAAAACTTGGGTTAGTTCTGAAGACTTCTGCCTTGTATTCATGCGGGTGATATTTACAGGACAACTGGATTGCTCATCAGGATGACTTCAACCAGCTTCTGGCTGAGCTGAATAACTGCCATGGACAGGGTGAAACAGGTAGGTTCATGCTTGGCTCAATCAGATGCTGGAAGCTCAGCAGAGTTTCCATTCTGTGTCTTAAAAGAGTTCCTGAGGCCCAGTTTGGGCTACAAATAGGGTTAACAACTCCCCCTGCTTCTCCAAAATCACTGGGAGACTGGGAGCCAAAGGATGTGTTGCCATCCATGACCATGGATTTGTGGATCTCAGTGGATCAGTTTTGCTCTCAGGACTCAAAGAAAGGCTTTTTGTTGAGGATAGAAAACATAAAATATTGAACTTGTTTGTTTTATCCAGGATCACAGTATTTGGGACACTCTTCCTGGGCTGTACCTACGGGAACATTTATTTCTTTGTAAAGCACCCCGAATCTGTCTGAAGGCTCACAGCAATCACTCAGCACTGCAATGCTTTGCCTTCCTTTTGCTAATGAACTGTCACGCTTGGCTTCCACGCTCCAGTGGCTTCTTAAATACCTCCTTTTCCTGTCCTTGGAGAGCTGCTCCATAGCTTTTGCCTCAGAGTTCTGCATCTCTGCTTTGAGTGTGGTATAGAGTGATTTCTGTAGCCCTGGTGTTGAGCACACAAGTGGGGAAGCTTTCCCAAAAGGGCTATTTTTAAAGTCTTCTATTTTTGAAAAAGCCTCTTACAAGCTGACCTTGCTTTGTGAAAGTGAAGTTAGGAAGTTGTGATAAGTGTGAGCTTAGAGAAAGAATTGGTTTGTCAAGTTATTTATCATCTCTCCTTTAGTTAAACGGAATTTAAACTCTGATTTTGTATCTAAACACCTCTCTGGAGTGTTGTTAAACCAAGGGCTTCTGTTTGGACACAGCCTGTCCATGTGCTGCTGGGGCAGAATTGCCAGGTTAGTGAATTTAGCGACTCTTCATTCGTTCATTCTTAACCTTTGAGCACTGAAGGTTTTCCAGGAGAAAAAACGTAGAAAGAAGAGGAGGAAAATCAGTTAGCAAGGAAGTTTTCTCATCCTGGAGAACTAGGATTAAAATTCTGAGCCTGATGCCTCAAAACACCTTTTTTAACTGAGTGTGCAAGTTGTCCTTGTGAAATCATGGTCTGAGGCCACCCAGGACTCGGTGCTGCCACTCAGCTCCTCGAGAAGTAGGAGAGCATTTCATGGGGAAATTCCAGGAGTTCCTGTCTACTTCAGAACTAAATCCTACCCAAGTTGCAACTTGAGCCCTGGGAAGATCAGGGAGGTGGAACTGGTGGGAAACCTGCAGACTGATGAGCAGAGAGCTGAAATGACTTGCCCAGGGCCACGGTGAGTCAGCAGAGGCAGGTTCAGGGAGCAAGGCTTGGTCCTAAGCTCTGCGCTCTTCCCTGGGTCACCTCATGCAATGTGACCCTTGAAAACTCTTATTTCTTCCTGTTTCACTCAGTTCTTTTGGTCCTTTTAGGAGCTGGGATAAGTTTTCAGTCAATGAGAACAAATTTGGGTGCACCTTGAAAATTCCAGGTCAGAGTCACATTTGATGATTTTTACAGAAAGGCATCGCTCTGAAACTTGTTTTTTTGGCAATTCTTGAAGCTGGCAAAACCCATCCAGAAAAAACTCTGCCTGCAGCTGTGCTGCAGGAGCAAATGTTACATTATTGGCCATCCTCCAGTTTCAAACTGCATTAAAAGTCAGCTGAAAAACTTCATTGTTCTTAAAGAACTACTGCAGTTGCCAAAGCTGGATTGCAATTAGATGTTGGAAAGGAAGGGCTCCGTGGAGGTTGATGCCAACATTCAAATACCCTCAGTGTCTGTAGTTTTAGCTGTATTTTCTTTTTTTTTTCCTAACTGAGCACCCAGTGAGGGCAGGTTTAGATTAGATTAAATGTCAGGAAGAAATTCATCTGCTGGTGCTGAGGCCCTGGCACAGGTTGCCCAGAGAAGCTGTGACTGCCCCTGGATCCCTGGAAGTGTCCAAGGCCAGGCTGGACAGGGCTTGGAGCAACCTGGGATAGTGGAAGGTTTTGGGACTACATGGTCTTTTCCCACCCAAACCATTCTATAATTCCTGGCTCTTTTGCTGGGATCCTCAGTGATGATGATTGTCCCTTTCCCGTGGATAAAATGTGGGAACAACACCCTGGCTGTGCTTTGGCACATCCACCCCGATCAGATTTGCTGCAGAAATGCCACTTTGGTGGCTAAATTGTTTTGAAAAGCACGTCAATATTCCTGTAGCACTTGCACAGTTTGTCGGAGGGTTTTCCAGTCCCTGGAAGACACAGGGATGTATTTCGTGCCAGCACGTTCCACAGTGAAATTCCTCCCTGCAGGCACGAGGCGGTGCTGCTGCCCCTTTCCCTGGAGGAATAACGTGGAGGAGGAAGCTCTGGAAACCCTCTGCTGTGTAATGCTCCTTTTGCTACCAGCAGATTGGAAGCCAGGCTCAAAGTGCTGCATCTCTGTCAGGATATTTTAGTTGTGATCCTTACTTTCCCCCCAGACCCTTTTTATTGAGGATTTTTTGTTAAAAGCTGGGTTTGCTGATCCTTTCTCTTCCCATTAGGGCTTAGGGTGGGAGTGGGAGAGTGGATCTCAGGCTGCTGGCCCTCAGCTCTCTGCAGGCTGAGGATTTCACATTCAGCTCAGGGATTCTGTCATCAGGTGGCACTGCCTATCAAACAGGGAAGTGCTGGAATTCCAGTGTCAGAAAAGCTTGGGCAGCAGAGCTTTCCAGGGTGGGATCGTATAAAAAAGGTGACTCAGCTTGGCCCTCGGGGTATGGGTTGACTTCCCTACCCATCCCACTGGGAGGAAAAAACCATCTCACCAAAATAACTTTCTCTGGAGTTACAGAGCAGAGACTCCTGCGGTGCCTCTTTTCAGGACTAGAAAGGCAGTAATTAACTGTCCAACAGGTTAATTCTCTCTTTCTGGCAGTGTTTGGTAAATTAACAGGCTCTGTGGCTGCAGAGAAAACATTTGTACCCCTAAGATAACCTGCCGCAGCACAGGAACGTGATCTCTGTGCTGTTAAGTAGTGAGGTTAATCCTTCACGTGGCTTTAACCTGCTCGCAGTCTCCCAAAGTACTCCTGAGTGACTGTGGGACTGAGGCAGCACCAGAGACCATTCCCAGAGGACAGTTTAGATGCAGTCCCTCTCCTGGAAGCCTGGAAAATGAGATAATAGGGATGTGGCAATTTGTTCTAGCTGGCCTCAGGGACAGAAAAGCTTTGCCACCATTCGGTTTCCTTACACAGATGTATCAGCTTGTGTCCAAATAAAGGTATTTTGTGTAGGGTTAGAAATGAAAATCCTGTGGGGGGTTTTTTCCCCCCCTTTTTCTTTCTGCTCAATCAAGTTCAGTATTTTATTTCCTACTATTTTTTACATCTTTCTCAGACTCTGGTGCTGGAGATGTTATATGAAAAACAGCCCTATTATTCTTTTCTTACCACAGAGATGAATTCGCCTTTGACCTGGAGTACCTGTATGTGCTTTTTTAAATTACATAGGATTGGAAATGGGAAAGAAAGGGGATGGGGCAAAAAAAAAAAAATCAAACATTGACATATTTCAGACAAAACTTACAGTGCTTCCTCCAGTAATACTTTATGATATGTTGTTGACTGGGTGTTGAGAGAGAAAGTTAAATACACTGATGTTTGAATTTGGTGGTTAAAGTGCCTCTAACAGAGCTGGAACCTGTTAGCTGGGGTTTTTGGGGTTTTTTTTAGAGTCTTCAGTGAAAAAGCAGAAAAAGACATTCAGCCTCGAAGAAAAGTCCAAATCTTCCAAGAAACGTGTCCATTACATGAAGTTTGCCAAAGGTAAGAGGAGTTTTGTTGTTTCATAAGCTCTGGCCAAGATTAGAACAAACCCTGCTCAAGGTGATCTGTTGCCTTCTGGAGTCTAAATTTGGCAAGTAAAACCTGGGGTTTAGAAACACCCCCTGCAGCTACTTGCTTAAAGCTCTAATGTGCTGTTCCTCTTTATTTTGGGCAATTTTGGATGGCCTGAGGCTGCTGATGTTGGGAATAAAACAATTCCTTAGTGAAGGAGCTGGATAAAGGAGCAGCGAATATTCCGAGCGGTCAGGGCAGGGATGGCAGCAGGAGGCAAAGGTGGGATGGGAGTGACTTAGGCATCGACGTGGCACTAACCCCTGCAACCCCCAGTAACCCCTGCTCAGAGATCATGTGGATGAGATCAGGGATCAGATTAAACCTGCACGAAGCAGGAGGAAAGCCCTCTTACATCCACCAGGTACTTCATGGGATAAATTAGGGCAGCGCTTGGTGGCCAGAAAAACTCCACCAAGAACTTGTGGAGTTTAGGAATTTCTTTCTTTCGTAGAGTAGTGACATTATTTCAGCCAGCCCGGGTTCTGGCCCTTGACAGTTGTTCAGTCCTGGCGCTGTTGCTCTGTTCCCCTTTCACACGGTGTGTGCCTGTCTCAGGGCATGGATAGGATCAGTTTCCACTAATGGCTGATTTATTAAACTGAAAGCTCTGTGTAATGTTTTCTGACAGCAAATGCCTCTGCTAAAACAGAGCTAATTGATATCTGACTGGAGGCCAGATTTTCATATCAGGGTTTGGGATTTTTGGTGAAATAATTCGACCTTGAAGTCCAAGCTGTTAACATGAGCCTGCCACTTTATGACATTAAACAATTAAATTGGTTCAGGGCTTGCAAGTACAGAGGCCATGGCCTGTTTGAGGTAGTAGCAAAGAGGATTTATTTTGATTTGGATTTAACCTTTTACTAAATATAGAGGAAAAAAGAAGTGTCTTTTGAGCATGTAAAATACAGCTCGAGGCTTTCATATTCCCAATATCCCTGATTTGTTTGGTCACGTTTCCATGAGGCAGCCCCTCATTTGCTTGTACCCTGTGTGGCCTGACACAGGGAAATTGTCCTTTTTCAGGGAAAGAGGAAAAGTTGTTTGAGAAAGGCTCATGTTGTCGTGGCCCTTGTTGTTGAAGTCCAGTCCTGCTTCCTTTCAGACTAAACAAGACGAGCTCACACAAAAGCAGGAGAAGGGAACAGCGACGGCACCAAACGCGGCTTCCGCTCCTGGGGCTGGTTTGGAGCCTCGCTGCTGGAGGAACAGCCACCCCTGGATCTGGGAAATACACCCCAACCTCAGATTAAAACACTGATTTAGTTGCTTTTCTAGCAGCTGCTCCCCTGTGATGCAGCAGGAGATGGGGGCTGTCAGCTGAGTTGGTTTTCTGTTAGAGGAAAAACGGGCGATACATCCAGGGGGAGGCACGGAAAGGAGGCGTAGCCTAGAAACAGGAGCACGAGGATTTTAGGTGTCACATTCCAAGCCTTGGCCACAAGAAAGCTGAAAACAGCCCCAGTCTCATCCAGCTTGCTTGGACAAAGCCATTTAGAGGCTGTGCAGTGAGGCAGCAGGAGGCTGGGGAGCGCTTGCTCCTCTAGGCTCATGGGTCTCTTTACTCTCTGAGGGCAGTTAAGGATCCCAAGGAAAAGAAACAGGTTGAATAGTCAGATTTCGGGATTTTTTTTCTGTTTTGGGCTTTTTTGGCCATTACAAGATTCATTTTGAGGTCAGTGATTTTGGAATCAGAAAATCAAGTGATTTAAGACTTCAGCAGACTTTCAGTAAGTTGACCTGTCTGGGTTAATTTTGTTTCTTTAACTTTTGCTGACCTTTTTCAAAAGAATTTTCTGACAGAGGCAGTGGACAATTTGACAGCTCCTGCACTGTGGAATTGGCTAAACTTTTGCCCGTATCTCTGAATATCACATCACACCCTCCTGCTGCCCCCTCCCTGCTCCATGTCTGATATCCAGCTCACCACACCATGAGCAGATGGGAATGATGGCCCTCCTGGAAATCTTGGCTTCACCCTCGAAATGGTTTTGAGTTGGAATAATCAGTGGGTGGCAGAAATGGAGGTTTGGCTTTTCAGAAGCAACATCAAAAATCAAAGAAAAGTCCCCACCGAGTAAAAATGGGTATTTTTTTCATTGTGTGAAGGAGCTGTAACTCCCCAATTCTGTCAGAGATGGGGAATCCTCGTGAGAACCCAAAGATCCCAAAGCATACACACATTTCCTCGTGTGTACCTTCATTTAGTGGCTTCAGCATAGAACCACAGCATGGTTTGGGGTGGAAAGGACCTTAAAGCTCATCTCATTCCAATCCCCTGCCATGGGCAGGGACACCTTCCCCTATCCCAGGGTGCTCCAAGCCCACATCCAACCTGGACTTCCTGATTTTTGTTCACCTTCAAGAGCAATTCCTCTCTGTCTGTGGGTCATACTGTTACCAAAATGCATCCTCAGATGTGGAGGTTTGGGGTTTTTCCCTCTCTTTACCCCTTCCAGGTAAGGATCTCTCGTCATGCACTGAACACGACCTGTCCTGCATTTTTGGGAGAAGGCAGAAGAGTGCCAAGACCCAGGTAAACAAGAATCTTCTCCTTTCTCTTGTTGCCTTGTGTATTATCCCTTATAACAAAATATACAAATGTGTTTCTTCCAATGTGTTTTTTTCTACTTGAAGGGCTGTGAGGAAATAAGAGTAAATTTAATCTCTGTTTTTGTGGATTATTGTGATGTAACTTCTTTGGAGTTAGGGAACTTCAGAATTTTAATTTTTTGTTAGGAAATGTACATCACAAAGAAGAATTTTGCTTGACCTGAAAGGTCAAAGGTTGGACTCGATGCTCTCAAAGGTCTTTTCCGGCCTTAATGATTCTGTGAAAGATCTATGAATATCCAAAATAAAATTGGACATTCGGTAGCAACTGGGTAATCTCCACAAACTGTCCTTGTTTTCACAAAAATTGGGAAAGGCTGATCAGCTGCAGAGGATTCAGAGGTGGCCTGAACAGTGATAAATATTTGATGAGAAGATCTTTCCCCTGACTTTGTGTAATGAGATCAAAGTTTGGACCAGCTTTTATTTTATTTGTGTTCATTAGCATTTTGCACTCACAGAGCACAGACCAGCTCTATCAGTGGATAAAATAACTGACGTGACCAACGTATCCAGAAAAATCCTTTGGAAAAAATAACATCTGGAAAAGCACAAAGGAATGCATTGCAGGAATTGCCCTGTTGGTTCCAAGCTCTTGGAAATCTCTGGTTTTAAGGGTAAAGATGGGGTTTGAGTTGAGTGGAAATTTCTGGAATATCCTGTAGTGTTTGACACCTTGCTCCTTGTGCTCTTGGAAATCGTTGCGGAACTTCACTGCAGGTCACTGGGAGCTGAAATAAGGATTTGGGAACTTCCAGTCCATGAGAGCTGTTGGAGCTCTCAGATCCTGTGGGTAAACTTGTACCAGGGAGCCCTGTTGGTTCTGATCACCTGAATTATGCCATGGATCTGCTCTTTGGCTCCCTTGCTGTCAGATCAGTGAGGAGCAGGACAAACTGGGGTTTAAAGCAACTCAGCACTGCTGGGGTTGAGGGAGCAGATTTTGCCCACTCATGAGTTGTCTCAAGCAGTTGGTCTTGTTTTCGCTCTATGTTCCACATCTTTTGAAATTCAGAGTTGGAAAGTTGCTTCTTCTGGATCTTTTTCCTGCCAACTTCTACTCCTTTGTGGCTAAATGCTGCAGATCACATGGATTTTAGGAAGGGTGTCTAAGTCTGTGCATGTTTTTGCCAATCCCTTGACAGATGCAGTGGTTGGCTGATGGCTGCTGTGCAGATTTCCTGAAATGGTTCAAGATTCTGGCAGAAAAGTCACAGACTGTTCCCTCCTAAGCACCCAAATTTCCGCATGCAAATCCGGGCAGGAGGGAACAGAATTTGGAGCTGCATTGTCATCTTCTGGCTGCTGGCTGCTGCTGAGCAGCCACAGGGAGAGGAAGCCAGAGGCAGCACAATTGCTTCCCCCAGCTCCCCCTTCTCCTTCTCTTCATGGATCAGAGATCTGTGGAGTTTGCACAGAACAAAAGTGCATTGCTCAGGCCCTCCAGCTCTGAGCAGTTTCATTGCACTGCACCCACGAACTCTTATGATCCCTTTCCGTCGTGTTCCAGAGCCTGGTCCTTAAGGTGGCACAAAGAGAAGTGCCCCATGAGGCTTTGCAGGAATTCTCTGTGCTTGCATTCTGGTTTGAAATGCCCGAGCTCTGGGCATTTCCGTGCTGTGGCACAGAGCTCTCTGCAGGAGCAGGGAAGTGCTGCCATTCTCCTGGAAGTGAGTTGTTCCTGTGTGAAGATACTGTAGGAAGGGCCCTGGTGCCCAGCAGAGCCCTGGCTTTGCCTCCAGATCGTGGTAGGCTCCAGTTCCCTTTTAATTTCAGCTCCTGCAACCCTGGGCTGGTTTCTCTGTTCACAGGATAAGGACTTCCATGCTTCTGTAGGAGCCAGAGCTGCTCCTGTCCATGAATGTGATTGCAGGTTCCCAGCTGTGGTTGCAATGGAGATGGTACATGGAAGTACCCCTGATGATCCTGGAAAAGCTGGAGCAGTGGCCCACAGGAATCTCATGGATTTAACAAGACCAAGTGCTGGTGCTGCATCTGGATTGGAGCAGCCCCAGGGATCAGTCCAGGCTGGGGATGAGCAGATGGAGCAGCCCTGGGAGAAGGACTTGGGGGCACTGGGGGGGTGAGAGCTGGACATGACCCAGCCCAGAAACCCCCATGGGCAGCGGGGGAGGGGGGATTCTGAACAAGGAGAGCATGGAGCTGTTGGAGTGAGTCCAGAGGAGGCACCAGAATGATCAGAGGGATGGAGCAGCTCTGCTGGGAGGAAAGGCTGGGAGAGTTGGGATTGTTCAGCCTGGAAAAGAGATGCTTTGGGGTGACCTAATTGTGGCCTCCCAGTATCTGAAAGGAGCTACAAGAAAGATGGAGACCATTTACAAGGACCTAGAGGGACAGGACAAGGGGAGGGGCTTCCCTCTGCCAGAGGGCAGGGTTAGCTGCAATAATGGCAGGGAATTCTTGGCTGTGAGGGTGGGGAGGCCCTGGCACAGGTTGCCCAGAGAAGCTGTGGCTGCCCCTGGATCCCTGGAAATGTCCAAGGCCAGGCTGGATGGGGCTTGGAGCAACCTGGGATAGTGGAAGATGTCCCTGCCCATGGCAGGGGGTGGATCTGGATGATCTCTTCCAAGGTCCCTTCCAACCCATTCCATGATTCCGTAGCTTGAAGTCCTGTCTCTGAGGCTCTTTCTGAGGTATCATCGCCCTCCTCTGTTCTCAGAGGTGCAGTTTAAGAAGCAGTCAGCACACATTTGGTGTGCACTGAATGACCTACCAGCCCCCAAGAGAGCGACCATTCCGCTCTTGATCTTTTGACAAAGCTTTTCAGCTTAATTCTTTTCCCCTTATTTCTGTTTGTTTCAGTCTGGGATCACAAAAACTTGGGTGTAACTTCATGGGAAGGTGCGGGAACTGCTTTTCATAGAATCACAGAACTGCTGAGATTGGAGGAGATCTGGAGGTCTCCAGAGGAGTCACCCTGCTCAGGGCAGGGTCAGCTATGGCAGCTTCTTCAGGAGTTTGTCCAGAGTTTTGATTATCAGCCTTCTTTAAAGTCTTCAGCTTAAACCTGTGACAAAATTTCAGTGGATGGATAAAAGAGATCACTTAAGGGGCAGAAGAGATCACAGGATAATGGAATTGTTAAGGTTGGAAAGGACCTTTGCAATCATCAACTCCGAGCCTGTTCACCACTAAACCATGTCCTCAGGTGCTATAGCCACATGTTTCTTGAGCACTTCCAGGGATGGTGACTCCTCCACTTCCATGAGCAGCCTGTTCCAGTGCTAAACAACCCTTTCCATGAAGAAATTTTTCTTAAATCCAATCTAATCCTGTTGCACTAGGTCTGGCTGGTTGGCTGGTGTCACACCAGACTGCCTTTAGAGGTTAGGAGAAGGGAGGAAAAAAGAAAAAAACCAGGGAATTCCATCTGTGCTTATGCTCCAAGGGGAATCAGTGGGAGGACTCAAGGCTCAGTGATGGTCTCTGGACCAGAAAGATAATCCTGGCTCTTCTGAAGTGCTCTTAACTCTGGGGCTGATCTCAGAGTCACTTTTTAGCTGTCTGAGTGGCCAAGGACTGATCTGGTAATGGATCTTTTCGCTTGTTCCACACCAGCTCTGCAGCAGTGAGTGGGGAATGTTGAAACTTGGATTATCTACCTTATCAAAGGAAGAGGGAGTTGGCCAGAGGATTGTAAAGACTGCAAAAGAGGGGAATTGCAAAGGATGTGGAAGGAAATGCTGTTTGCCCCTGAGGGTCAAAAGGAGTTTCTCTAGAAGTAATAAAACTACAGTGCTGTTGTTTTGATGGTTCTGGGATATGTGTAACTAATCAGAGGCAATTGCAACCTTTAATTCTCCTGAATGTTCAACATAACAGTCCTTCTTTTAAAATTATTTTTGATAAATCATGTGTCCAACTCAAACCTCCTTAATAAACTACACGGGGACCTTTGTTTAAAACCACAAAAAAAAATACAAGTCAAAAAAACGAGGTAGGGAAGAAAACAATGGCTGGGCTTCAGAGTGGACCTAAATTGAAAACGTCTGCAGTTTTTCCCAGGGAGAGCAAGTGATCGAAAATATTGAATTGTAATTATGATGCTCTCTGGAGACCTGCAGTGAGGACCTGTTTTGCAGGGTAAGATCTGCTAGACTTGTTTTTTGCCCCCACTTTCCCTGTGATTTTCTCACTTGCTTAGGAACACTGGGAGCTGGGGAGACAGAAAAACAAATTCCATTAGTTCCTATCTGGTTGAACTTCCTGGAACCCCCGCTATTTTTTTTGCTTCTCAGAATTTCCTTCCTCCATCCAGCTGTGTTTCCTGATGAAGCCTTATCACTGGAGAAAATGCTCCTGAGTGAGGCTGAGGATTTGGGAATGAGTTGCAGACGGTCCCAACTTGGTTTCTGAACAACATGATTCTGGCACTGATTTCGCTCTGGGGGCTGGGGGAGCGGCTCTGATTTGCTCAAACCTTCTTGGAGATGCATAAAAACCTGAGTGTTTTGCATCCATCTCACATGCATGGCTCAGGCCATTCCATGAGTAATCTGCTTCCTCCAAATTTGTGTAACTTGGATGTAAACCTGCGTAAGTTCCCTTAAGCCACCCAATCCAAGTAGCCCGAAAGTCTCAGGCTTGCAGTGATTTCTTCCTTGTTAGGCATTAGAAATGGAACTGTCCACCCCTGGTGCTTTTTCACTTTTTTTTTTTTTTTTGTTTTGTTTTTTAATCAGGAAATTGTCTTCTGACACATTTTGCAGAACTTCCTCAACTGATTTATATTTCCCAGCACTTATCAGAAAAGCATGTTGGCTAATCTTAAGGGACATAGCTGAAAATCCATTAAAGTCTGGCTGTGCCATGGGCTCCCTGAAGTTGTGGGTGAACTGATATCATTCCCTGCACCTCAACTTTTTCTCTGCAAAATACCAGTCATGATATTTGTGTGTGTGGGGTTTCACAGTTGTGACTTTTAGGCAAGTTGCAAGTTTAATCTTAGGGGTTTTTTTACCTGTGACCAAATTTGTTGCAGGGTTAGCACGTAAATTAATTTGCTGCTTCCTTTTTTTGGCAATGCCAGGGAAGGAAAAGAAAACTGCAGAAGAGAAAAATGAGTTACAAATTAACACAGATTTTTCACCGTTCTGCTTTGGAGACCACAGTTAGCATGAGGTATTTGGGACTGAGAAGCAGAACAGAGGAAAAAAAAAAAAAGACATCAAAAACCTGGAGAGAGTCCAAAAGGATTTAGTAAAATGGGAGACAGGGTTAGAGGGCATGTCCTAGAAGGAGAGAGTGGAGGAACTGGATACGTTCATCTCAGAAAAGAGGCAGAAAAAAGATGACCTCTCTGCCTATAAATATCTGGGGGTCGCGGGGAGGGAGGAGCAGAGGAAGGGAAGGGACAGTAATCAGAGTAGGCAAAAGCCAGGAGTGGGACTGGGGGGTGAGAACTTCAATTAGAAAGAGGAAGACACAGACTTACTCTTCAGCAGGCTTCCTCACAGTGATGTCAGTGGGGCACTGGAGGAGTCTCCTGAGGGAAATCCCAGCTCCTCAGTGAGTGACGCCGAGAAAAAAGATGAATTTAACACTTTTAGACCCGTTGGGATGGGCAGAAATGCATCAGTTCAAGTAAAACATCTCCCAAAAGCCATTCGTGAGCAGCTCCAGTACTGAAGTTGGATTCCTGTGGTTGTGCTTGGATTCTGTGTGGCTGAAGGAGATGAGCTCATGCTGGAATCCCTGCCCATGTGCATGTGGATCTGTTGGCCTTCCCTGTCCAGTCATGAAATATTTTAGAGTCTTAATACCTTTGAAATCTCTGCT
The DNA here is from genome assembly GCA_013397755.1 of Cnemophilus loriae. Classification (NCBI taxonomy): domain Eukaryota; kingdom Metazoa; phylum Chordata; class Aves; order Passeriformes; family Corvidae; genus Cnemophilus; species Cnemophilus loriae. The sequence goes on from VZTF01001995.1 coordinate 19,231, forward strand.
GCTTTGACCAGCGTGTTTTACTTGCTTCAGAATTTTAGTTTCAAGTGTTAGGACAAGGGGGAATGGTCTTGAGACGAAGCAGGGAGGTTCAGATGAGAAATGGGGAAAAAATTGTTCCCTGTGAGGGTGGGGAGGCCCTGGCACAGGTTGCCCAGAGAAGCTGTGGCTGCCCCCGGATCCCTGGAAATGTCCAAGGCCAGGCTGGACGGGGCTCGGAGCAGCCTGGGCTAGTGAAAGGTCACCCTGCCCATGGAAAAGGGTGGAATGGGATGATCTTTAAGGTCCCTTCCCACCCAAACCATTCCGGGATTATTATCAAGGGATTTTTACAGCCTCTGTAGTACCGCAGGAACTTCTTCAGCCTCTCCAGTTCTGCTCTGCACCCCACCATGGCCTCTTAACAGCCAAAAGGGTCAAAAAGAAGAGAAAAAACCAACCCAAAAGCAGGTTCTGCCAGCAGTGAGCAGTGCAAGGCCTTTGCCTGTGCCTGGGGAGCAGTCAGGACGGGCTGGTGACACAAAGTCACGAGGAGGACAACAGGACAGTACAGCTGAAGGGCTAAATCACAGAACCACTGAATGGTTTGGGTTGGATGGGACCTTAAAGCTCACCCAGTTCCAACCCTCCTGCACAGGTGGTACAGGTAGAGCAAATCTGGCAGCACAGACCCGTGGAAAGTGGATTTAAAGCCCCGTTGCTTTGAGCTGGTAACTTGCAACATCCTACATAGCACGTCAGAAAATTAATTAGGCTCAAGGTGTTAATTTGGGCCATATATTTAATGTTTCTCCATGCAGATGAGATTGTTTCAGGAATACCAGGAAGAATTCCTTTACCCAGCATTCTGTCCTAGTTGTGCTTTTGATAAAAAGGAGGAAGAGCAAAGTATTGATGTTTTGTTGCCTGTTCTATAAGCACCTTGTTAATCAACTGGAGGATAAATTATTGCTGTTCAGATATCAGGAGAGAGGGAGAGGAAGAGATATCTCCCAATCTGGAAGTTAAGGTGCTTTTTCTTCCTCTCTTCATTTGGAGGAGAGTCTTGCCTCCACATTTGTTCCTTGGGGGGGTTGTTAAGGAACAGAAACAGAACTGGGGGGAGCTCTTTTTGATTTATCTTCTCTCCGTCCCTTTTGGTCACTTCCAGAGGCTTAAAGAGCCGAGTTGGCTTTAATGTGTTACCATTAGAGACCAGGCATTAGCTGGAATAACCCATCCTGCCTCACAGTGAAAAATATCCCTTGATTGGCTAATTAATCAGTCAAAGGGGAATGACATGGCCCTCGGCTTGAGGGACTCTGCTGCACAGGTAAACAGGTCATTGATAAATGGTTTACCCACAAATTCATATATCAAGAAAACTTAGTCATTTTTTAACTACACTTGGTGTGAAAGCTGTGCTGCGTTTTTTGGAGGTGGATTTTTGCTGCCTTTGCTTTTTTTTGCATTGTGGGAGCTTTCAGGCTGTGGAAGTTTGCAAGAGGAAAAGGCCAGTCAGAACTTTGTCATGATTGGAGTTCTTCTGTTTTCACAATTGGAAGGAAAAAAAAAACCTCAAGAATTTTTTTCCCCCCTCTCAAAAAGAGGAAATCATTGACATGGCTCTGTGTTGAGATTGAGTGGGTCTGAAATCAGGATGGCTCAGTTGCTTTTGTCATTTAAATATCCTGAGGCTGCTCAGTTGGTCACATCTAGTCATCAGGCACTGCATGGACAAAAAAATCGATCCATAAATGGGTCTGATGAAATAATTGGGGAAAATCTATGGAGTAAGAGGCAGGTCTGCGTTGGTAAAAGGCTTTAACTGACCTGATTTCCTGTTGGCTTTTGGCATCTCTGTGCTGGGCCTTGCCATCTGTGTATTTTATAACACCTTGTCCTGCAAAGGTGGGTCTCCAGTGGGATTCTTCACTGAGCTTTAAAGAAAAAAAGTGAGGGAAAAAAAAAGAAAAATGGAAAGGGGAGGGAGGAAATCCAGCTCTAAATTAAATTGCATAAAAATGTGATCTAGAAACACTTTTATCCATGGGGTAAATAGGGTTAAAGCAGTGGAATCGTGTAACGGACCACAAAACAATGTTTGGCATAGCTGCTTAACTGGGTGCTCAAAACAAATCCTAATGGTGCTTTTTTTCTTGCAATTGTCTTTTCTTTTTTTTTTTCTTCTTTTTCTTTTCTTATTTAACTGTATGTACTGTGAGAAAATAACACACCAGTACCTAAGAATATGGGTTTGGCTACTAGGGAATAAACCTTACCTTATTTTTGTCCTGTGTAATCCCTTCCTCCGGGCAGCCCTTGCCACAGACCTGAGCTTTATAGACCAGCCTTGTTTTGTTTTTCCTTTTAAAAATATTTGGCTGATCAAAGAGCTTTCCTTAAAATAAAAAGAAAAAAAATTTTAAAAAATTGAAGTGCAGCAGTTCAAAACAAGGAAAAGTACCTTTTTTTGGATCCTATCATAACAGGATTTGTATATGGAAGTGTGTAAGCAGGTGGCTTCCTGTTGATTTTTAAGCCAGGTGGGCAAGTTCTTGGTGGTGAGTTGGTCTCCCTCCCTGCTCTGCTTTCCCTGGGGCAGGAATGTGCTTATTCCTGTGTCTGGAGGAGTGGGATTTGGGCTGACAGCTTGTAGGGATAATGCTGCTGTGGGAATGAGAGGGAAACAGCAGCTTGTTCTCTCTCAGAAATCAGAGATTAGGATACATTTTATTACCTCTAAGGTGGCAGCTGGATCTGCTCAAGCAGCCTGCAAGGACTGGGTGTTCACAGCAATCTGATTTTTGCTGACTTAGTGTCATTAAAGGGTGTCTAACCTTCCTCCAAGGATGTCTTCTGATTTTTGGCTCATCAGACTGGTTATGAAACTGCTAGTTGGTTCAGATGGGTTAAACAAACCAGAAACTGGAGCAAGAGAAATGATTCAGCCTGAGAAAGTGCTTAAAATCTAATGAAACAAGCTTTTCCACTTCCAATCCAGTATTTCAGCTTCTCTGCTGGATTGTTCTTTCTTCAGTTGTGAATATTTGATTTTTTAACTCTCCAGTCAGGAGAAATATCTGGTGCTGGAGAGACTTGGTGGTAAAGTTCCACACCAGGGTCCAAACTTGTCCCTCCTCTCTCTGAGCTCCCTCCAGCTGCCTGGCATGTTTGCAAACGTGGCCATTTGAACTTAGTTTGGGCTTATTTGAGTTTTCCCAAGGTTAAGACAGGGTGAAGAAATCCAGTGTCTGTTTTTCACTACGTCTGCAGCCTCACTCTGCAGACCACCATCAGTCCCAGCGTGTTTCCTTTGAACAACTGTGGTGTTGCCATCGAGAGAGGGACAAATGTGACAAAAGTGTTGATTAATGTCATTAATTTGACCATCTGTTAATAACTGTGCATATCCCTCAGCTAAGGAAAGAGGAAGAGGATGATGGGGAAGACAAATCATGCAGGGGGGTGGTTGGTACCTTCTGCGCTCAGGTGGCTTCAGCATCAGCTTTAGAAGATGTGGCCCTTGTCAGGATCCTGGTGATGGGGGCTTGCTGTTCTCCGTCGTGGAATACTCTGTGCGAAGTGCCTCAGGTTTGGGGTTAAGGATGAATATTGTCCCATTTTGGTTTGTTAAGATGAGAGAGCAAGGATTTGTGGACCTGTTAGAATGTTAGAATCACAAGGATGCTCCCAGGACTGGAGCCCCTCTGCTCTGGAGCCAGGCTGGGAGAGCTGGGGGTGTTCACCTGGAGAAGAGAAGGATCCAGGGAGAGCTCAGAGCCCCTTCCAGGGCCTAAAGGGGCTCCAGGAGAGCTGGAGAGGGACTTGGAACAAGGGATGGAGGGACAGGACCCAGGGAATGGCTTCCCACTGCCAGAGGGCAGGGTTAGATGGGATATTGAGAAGGAATTCCTGGCTGTGAGGGTAGGGAGGCCCTGGCACAGGGTGCCCAGAGAAGCTGTGGCTGCCCCTGGATCCCTGGAAGTGTCCAAGGCCAGGTTGGACGGGGCTTGGAGCAACCTGGGATAGTGGAAGCTTTCCAAGGGGTGTGGAACTGGATGATCTTTAAAGTCCCCTCCAACCCAACCCATTCCATGGTAAACACTGAAATCAGCCACAGAAAAGGCAACCAAGGGAAGCTCAAGAGTTTTGCTGACTTGGAAAGAGTTTGGATACTCTGCTGAACAGATTCCGAAGTTTCCATGCACGCAGCAGGGTCTGAACTCCTCCCTGCACTGGATTAAGGGATGGGGATCCATCTGTGGTGTGTAGTTTGTCCCTTCTCTCCTTGGGGACAGTTGGTTGTGCCCTTGGGTGTTTGGATTTGCAGGCTTGCAGCGCTACAAACCCAGCGGGTGTGGGGAGGACAGGCTGGGGGTTGGTCTGGCTTTGGAGCAGGAGGTGCTGCTGTCTGTGGTAATTCCTCAGGAACTCTTTGTTCTAGCCTGGGATGGACCTCCAGAAGGTTCTGCCTTGATGATGCTGGTGGAAAATGCTGGAGTCCCTCAGGATCCAGAATTCCCGGGGCGGTTTGGTGGCCACCTTGCAACTACCTCAGCTATTCTGGATGAACTTTCAGCTCCCACAAAAGTCAGGATCAAGGATGATTTCACCATGGATAGTAGAGTACAGAGAACTGTGGCTGTCCACAGCATTCAAGATTTAATTCTTTATTATCCCCATTTTACTGGGGTTTATTTTAAACCTGCTCTGTTTCACCAGGAGCTGACTTCTTCCAAGTGCTGGGATGTGTTTTTGACAGCAGAATCCAACCCAGCTCAAGGTAACACTGATCCTGTGTCACCTGTGTGGTACAGGTTGTTTTTTAACAAATGAAGGGAAGATCAAAAATATTGCATGCCCTAAAATCCTGTTTTCCAGAATATTGAAGAATTTAAATGTCACTCAGTGCTTCAATACTTGAAAGAAAATTATTTATTCTCAATACTTTTTTACAAAGAAATATCTAAGCTTGGGAGCAGAAGAAAGTTTCTGTACTACAAGGTAGTCAAAGGCTAATGCTAATTAGGAAATGTTTTCTAGTTCACAGGAAATACAATTTATTTTTCTTAAAATTTCTAAAAAGTATATTTTAATTTCAAATTGTCAGCCTGTGTGTTTTGCAATGAATATTTGCAGTTAGAAAAGTAGTAATTGCTACAAAACATCTTGCTGTGGTCAAGTGCAACTTGAAGGTGCTTTTTTATTATTCTTCTTCATTAAGCCACTTTATCTCATAGTGGAGTAAAAAAATCTTAGATGAGGGGAAAAAAATCAAGCAATTTTATTATTTCAGGAAACCCTTTATTTATATATTTATTCTTTGATGTCTCGTAATATAAATGTGGGGTTTATATTTAGTGGAGAAAAAGAGGAACAGTTCAAGTAAATAAGCAGAAGATTTTTGTTGGTTCTCTCCAAATCTCATCTGCTTTAACTCCTAAAAGTATTGAAAAAGCACCAAACACTCCAAGTGCCTGGAAAAGTTCTCAGGTTTAGTGAAATATTTGTAAAGTCCTCTGGGTATCAGTGGATGTGGAATTTCTCTCCAACTACTAATGGATTAAGCCACTAAGGAATTTGATATGAAATATGTCAAAGACAACATCCTAAATTCTGTCTTGATATATTTTGGAGGGGGCTGCTGACTCTCTATGTCCCTTCTGTCACATCCATGCAAAAGCTGTTTCCTCCAACAACTCCCAAATTATTTCAGAGCTTCAGGTCTTTATTGACTTGCCTGGCTCAGCTCATCCCAGTGTCAGCTCCTTAATCAGTTTGTAAACACCGCATTTAGCCCGGTGGATTATTAAGTTTTCTAAATATCTCTCTTTTCTAAGGCCTCAATCTGTGCGCTGGTGGCACCAGTTCAGAACCCCAGTTGTTCCATGAAGACCACCGTAATGTATAAATTATATAAATTATATAAACTTCCTGGTGCTGCTGGGCTCCAGTCTGGGGCAGTGATTTAACAAAACAAGTGACTGTCGAGTTACCCAGTTCTCAAATTCCTTCCCCCTAAAAATGTTTCTACTCCTGAGTTAAAGAATTAATGTTCTGTGGGGAGCAATTCAGCCTTGGCCAAAGTGACCTAAATTCAGCCTTTTAATATCTGTGGCTCTGCTGATACTGGGAGCTTAAGCATTCATTTACATTTCATCTTAAGAGCGGTGAGAATGCTGGGCCAGGCTTTGAGGTGATGAGAGAAAATTGGGTAATCCTACACGTCAGCAAGTGGCTAGAAGAGGAAGTTTTTTGTTGGAACTTGCACACTGAGAAGGCACAATGTCCCTATTTTAACTTCTGCCTTGCTAAGCCTCCTATTAATCACTGCTTTTGAACTCCTCTCTCCCAGCCCCTCTGGATTTGGAGGACGGGATTTGTCTGTAGTGGATCCCAGGAATGTGGCTCAGGTGAGGCACAGCCAGGCTTTAGTCAGGGCTCTCTGGTTCCCTTTCACCACCCACTGTGCAGCCTTAGGTCAAGTCTGCATCCCAATTTCCCAACCACTAAACCTGGGGGTGATTCACATATTCCAAGCAAGTGGTATCAGCCTGATTTATGCTGTGTGCGGTTCTTCGTGAAGTGCATTGAAATACTGAGATGATAATTGAGAATTTTGAAGTGCAAAGTGTATCACCTAGGTTTCTCCCAATTGTTATTTCTGGAAGAGCTGATGGAAGTGTTCTCCATGTGCTTCCCTGTTTACCTTTTGAACTTTACAGCCACGATGCCTATATTGTGGTTTTAAGACATTGAAACTTAATTAAACTTTCAGAGAGTCCTGGAGCGTGACTGTCTCCATCTTTCCTGAAATGCCTGCAAAAGCAGGGCTGTTTACATAAAATCTGGATGGGAGAGGGGTGCTGTGCTCCAGAGCATCACCTGAGGGCACGGCTGAGGGCGGGGGTGTGTAACCCTGGAGATTTGTGGATTTTGGGAAGCTGAGGTCAAGCAAGAAGTGCAGGAGTATCTCACCTGCTGGAGTGTTTGTGTAAGTGGTCAAGTGGAGCAGCAGCCCTTGTTTAGACAGCCAGGACTTCACGTATCCCTTGTGCTGCTGATTGCCTGCCCTCCTCTCGTTCCAGCAGTCCCCCTCTGCCCAGGCCTTCCCACCTGGAGCACCGCGGGCTCGGGGTTTTTTCCCCCAACTGCGGGGTCAGTTTTTTTCCCCCTTTTTTTAATAAGCCTGGTGTTTGTCAGTTACCAAATGGCAAAGGAATGCTGTGTGTAGCAACTGCGATGGATGTGATCCAAAGGCAGGGAGCGTGGCCCGTTCCTTTTCCCGGCGTTGTCGTAGGGAAATGGGCGTCTCCAAGAGACGCCCAGCGGCAGAGCCTTCACTCCGCAGCACCGGCGGCTTGGGGGCTCTGAGCTGAGCACTTGCTCCTGGAAAACACAGCTTTGTCACTCCTGGCAACTGGCTGTACGAAAACACTGATAACAATAAAGGGCTGCCTGCCCAGTCCAGGCTTGCTCTCGCTTTCTGGGAATCTTCCAGGGTAGAGGAGATGCTGCCCCTCTGCTTTAACCCGCAGTGGGCTTTGTAGGGTCCTTCTGCTCCCGAGTTCTGTACCCCCACACACCTAAAGCCTTGCAGGACTGTGGCAGATCCTGTTCCAATCACAGAAGTTTGAGTCTTGAAACTCCTTTCTTTTCTGTACCAGCAGAACAAAGTGCTCTTCACAGGGTGGCTGAAGGGATGGGAACTGCTCACACTCTCAGAGGAAGCTTGGGAAGTAGGAAAAATTATCTCGAGTTCATGTCAGGCAACAAGAGATTAGAATTTTGCCATGACATCTGTAAAGCACTTTTCATACTTAATTTTCCGAGAAGTTTTTATGGTTAAAATTTTGGGACTGAAAGCTGCATAAATCTTCTGTCCTAATTAGTAATCAACTTTTCTGAAACCTCGATTGTCAGGCTGGCGGGAGAATTCTCTGTTTTCCTGGGTCTGAAATCCCTGAAAGAAGAGATGAAATTGCTCCCAAGGGGGAGTCGTGAGATTTGACACCACTTAAGGGCCGTGACACAAAATCACCTTCAGGGTGTCATGCAGGAGGCACCCTCTTGGCTTCTTGTTTTGTCCTTCAGGATGTGTTGTTGCTGTGGAGATTTGCTGATCCTGAATGGATTCAAGGCAGTATTCTCTGTTTCAGAGTTAAGCTAAATGCCAAAAGGTGAGGGAGATTAATCCCAGCTGAGAGGTTAAATATTGTGATGTAACATCTAAGAGGCAGGGGAAGAGAAAAGCCCCAGTGAAGGGCCATTTAACCGTTCCAAGGTGTGACCTGTGCGTTTGAGAGTCACCTCTGTGCATTGGATATGATGATTTGAGACTCCAGATTTAAAGCTTCCGCTAAATATTAAATATTTGTTCCAAGCTTTAGGTACAAAGCTCTTGGTTTATAATCATATATTGCAAATATATAAAAGCTTTGTATTCTTTTCCTTTCAATATAGATACTTAGGCAAGGCAATGTGCTTTGGACAGTTTCTATCTTATATTTTGCATAGAACAGAAGCACAGAATGGTTTGGGTTGAAAGGGACCTTAAAAATCATCTCGTTCCAACCTCCTGCCATGGTCAAGAACTCCCATTTTTGGTACTACTAAAAGGATTCAGTCCCAGAACATGGCTAGGACCTCAAGGAACATTGGAAGGGACCACATGTACAGAAATTATTCTGTAAATTAATGCCACTTCCTAACTTATCCTTAGGTAAATGATCTTTCTGTCACTTCTGATTGCTTTCCTTTCCCAAGTTCTGCAAATAAAAATACCTTTCTGTAGGAGATCCAAGCAGAAATCCTTCTTAAGGCAGGAGCTTTATGTGTCCAGGAATTTATAGGCACCTTTTCGCCAGTGTGCAGCTCGGAATTGGTACCTGGCTCTTATTTAGGAGGGCATATTATTCACTTCTCTCCAATATTTGGGAAAGCAGGACATGCTGCTCATTTGAAAATCATACCAGCTCCTTTATCACTGCCAGTCACAGTCAGCAACGTTGCATTCCCAGTTTGACACGAAGGAGGAGGTTTGCCCTGAATAAATAGAGGAGATAAATGGTCTTTCTGTTCCTCAGAGGAATTTGGGCCACTTCTCAAAGTTGGTGCCAGGAGTACAGTAGCAGAGTGGCATGGTTAAAGTTAATTGCCCTCAGATTTTAGTTAAAAGTCTAACTAGCTTGTCAGCTTTGAATTTATATTTTCACAGTTCACTAGGGAGTGATAATAGGGAGGCTTTGATGTAGCTGCCTGTTTTTTGCTTTGTACGAAATGCTCCCAAGTTTAGTAAATAAACTTTTATTGAGAGGGGGGCAGGATTGACAGCTTAGAGGCAGCCAGGAGAATCACGGCTATCCCCTCACCGAGGGGCAGAGGGGCAGCAGGACGTTGGAGCTGCGTGGCTGGAATGATAAAGGAGATTTTCGTGGAGCACCGTGCTGAGCTCTCTAAGAAACAGCTCATCAGAGATTTGTTAATTAGGTGTCACCGGAGACTTGCTGAAATGGTGAAGCTGCAATGCACAAAGCACTACCTAATTAACTCTTTAATAGCCCTGGAATGCACTTGCTAGTTCCCTCCACCAGGGAAGCTGAGGAATGCTGGATTAATTCCCTGCGGCTGCCCAAGGCTGTCCTGAACAGCGTTTGAGGGAATAGAGATGTGAGAGTGATTCAGAGCTTGTAGCAGGAGACTGTGGCTTCTAAACCAAGAAAAACCTCGCTAAATTAATTGTTTAGAAAGATGGCCATTCTGGCTTTAACTGGAACCAAAGTATCTTTTCCATATTATCTTTTTAAATTTTAATTTATGATGACTCTTGCTCAATACTGTACCCCTCCCCTATAACCAGCTGGGAGGGACCCGAGCTGTTCAGTCCTCTTTCAAGTACAGAAACAAAAAGGCACATTTAAAGGCATTTAAAGGATTTGCTACATCTTATTTTAATATTATTATCTTATTCAGTATTACCTAGTAATGTCACTCAGAGGGTGGTGAGGCCCTGGCACAGATTACCCAGAGCAGCTGTGGCTGCCCCATCCCTGGAAGTGTCCGAGGTTGGAGGGGGCTTGGAGCAGCCTGGGATAGTGGAAGGTGTCCCTGCCCATGGTATGGGGTTGGAACTGGATAATTTTTAAAGTCCCTTCTAACCCAAACCATTCTGGGATTCTGTTATTGGTTAATTTTCTACTCACAACATTATTAGTGTTGATACCTTCCAGGCAGCTTTCTGGTTCAAGGGCAGATCCACTCCCAGAAACTGGAGTGCTCCCCCTAATTCTTGCTAAAACCATTCTTGAACACTTTTAAAGCATTTTAATACAGTTTTAATCCTTTCTCATTAAATGAGGAAGGAATAACTTACTCTCCTGTTTCACCTGGTGATGTGAAAAGAAACCATTGAGCTCTTTGAAGGTGCGAGTGGTTTTCTTGGCTCTGCAGCCAGGGTGGATGAATTGCACGGCCAGGATCCTACTGCCATACAGATCTTGTCTCAGTGGGCTGCTTTTTTCTGGAATCTGTTCTTGAGCTGCTCTTTTCTCTGCAGGTGGTTCTGCAGAAGTGAACTGGCTGCGTTCGGACATGGAGATAAACTTGTGCCTTTGTGCCTGAGCTTACACAAGCACAGATCACCTGCTGGCCACCAGGAATGTGGTCTAATCTTGTTCTGGCTGACCCCAGTGAAAATGGGAACTTGCATTGCCAAAACTATTGGAGCATCCAGTGGCTCCAAGGAGTCCAACAGGCTGCAGAGAGGTTTGAACCGTCTGAGTGGGAAGGGACTTTCTGTTTTGCAAGCTCTGCAACATTGATTTCAGCACTGCCTGGCTGGGGCAGAGGTAATGCCAGCTCCTGGAGGAGTAGCAGTGGCTCTGTCTGAAAGAAAACTTGGGGTTTGTCCACTCTGAAACCATAAGAGTAAAAATGTTATTGCCTTCAGACAATTCTTAAAGGAGCATTTAAAGGAAAGAATCCATTTGTAAGGCAAACAATGAAAGGGTTACTTGTAAAAAGCCATTATTGCTTTAACATAAAATCATGGAATCACAGGAAGGTTTGGGTGGGAAGGGACCTTAAGTTCATCTCGTTCCACCACCTGCCACGGGCAGGGACACCTCCCGCTATCCCAGGTCACTCCAAACCCTGTCCAGCCTGGCCTTGGACACTTCCAGGGATCCAGGGGCAGCCACAGCTTCTCTGGGCACCCTGTGCCAGGGCCTCACCACCCTCACAGGGAACAATTTCTTCCCAGTATTTAATCTAAACCTAATATCTAATCTAAACCATGCCATAGAAAGGGTGGCTTTCTAGGTTTCAATGCAAGCTGAAATAATGTGTTGATATTTGACATTTTAGCTTCTCTGTATTGGAACTTCTCTTCCCCTCTGTTTATTTGTTCCACACAGTTGAACAATCCAATGTCAATTTCCTCCAATTAATTTTTAGTAAAGTGTATGTTTGAGTTTTGGTTGAACTCAAAATTCTGAATTGTTTCACAGTTTCTGCCTGGTGTCATAAGCACTGTATTTGAAAATTACTGGTTTGAGGGAGAGGATGTTGCTCTTCGGCTTTTACGGCAAATTTTTGAAAGACGTGTCCCTTTAAAAAGTTTATGCCTTTAGGCTGTCTTGAAAAAACTTGAATAAATACAATCCTAGAGTCCTGGAATGGTTTGGATTGAAGGAACCTTAAAGCTCCTCTGGTCCCACCCCCTGCCATGGGCAGGGACACCTTCCACTATCCCAGGTTGCTCAGGGCCCCGCCAAGCTGCGCCTTGGACACCAATTGATGAAATCCATCAAAATTTTGGGGGATTTTCCCTTCGTAAGTCACATGAGGATGTCGTACAAGGAATGTTTAAGCTGCTATGAGGATTTCAGTGCTTATACTTCCATCAGGCTGGAATTGCATGTTCTCAGTGAGGGATTTTGGGCTGGCTGTGCTGGAGTTGGTTGAGTGGATCAGGCCGTGTCTCCTGGAGGCCTTTATAAAATGCCCTTCTTGTACACTCAGGAGTTTAAGGTTCATTTCAGTCTTTTTCTGCTCTCTATAATGTCAGTTCTCCACATATTATACTGAATCTCATTCAAATAACAACTTGTGTAAGAAAAAGTAAGAAAACAACAACAACAAAAATAGCCAACAAAAAACCCCCTGGAAATGCTGACTCTTGAGCTTGGTCGTGTAACTCGACTCACTCCAACCCTACAATGAGATTATTTAGACAATCATAATTGTTAATTACATAATTATATACTGTTCATTTCTCTGGAAATGGCACTCACATCATGAACAGCTATTCAGTAATTTTTTTTTTTTTCATTCAGGGTGTGCTCTTGGTCTTTATTTACTACATACAATTCAAATGCTGCTCAGAAGACAGGATTGGGAATATTCTTGCTGGGAATTTGAGAATATTCTTTGTGTGTTGTTTACTGCAGTTGTATCTACATCCTTTCTTTTCAGTCTTCCCTCTCTTGTCTGGGAAAGGTATCAGGTACTTGTAGAGCACAGTTTGTTAGATCCTGAAGAACAAATCAAAATCTGGAATTTGGGTGCAGCTGCCCCACAAGGCAAGATAGATATTTACTGATTTTAGGTTTGCAGGTTGGGATGGCTGAGACCTCAGCTCCTTCGGTTTTCACAACGGTTCGAATGGTTGCGTTTGAGACCAAATTCATACATCTGGAGCTGAAAGATTTTGTGTTTTCACTACCAGTCTCTGGTGAGATAAGTGAAGAAGAGACAGTTTCTGATGTCAGCCCTGCTGCTTGGCTGTTCGTTTGTCATACGTGGGAATGCTCTTCTCATCCTTCCACATATTCCTGGATTAAAGGGATAAGCATTATTTCAGGTGATATTATTCATGACAGCACAGTGGGAAGTTATTGTTTTATTAGACAGGCAGATTGTGCCTCAGGGAAATATGCTGGTCACATCACCTTCCATTTAGAAGGTTATTCCATATCTGACATGTCTGCAAACAAAACAGACAAATCTGGAATTTTTTTCCCTATTGAATTCCATTTTTTTGATATATTGACACTTCTGCTTTTTCTGGGAGGGGTTACAGTTTCTTAGATAAGTAGAGCCAGCTTGCTCACAAGGGAAGGGATATAAATACCTGGCTGGGAACTCAGCCTCTGGAGTTGCTCTATTAATCCATGCCATCCATCTGGGATGCTGCTGATGGATGTCACCTTGTGAACAATGCAGGTGCAGAAAATGGAGCATGAGAGCTTTCCAGACAGTGTTTCCTGTAAAAATACCAGGTGATATTTTCAGAGGCCTTTGGCTACCTGATTATAAGTGATGTCCGTGTGTATGGTGCACACAGGCCTGGTGCTTGTCTGCGTGCCTGGAAGCGCTTGAGACAACAAGTTCACAGCTTGTGGCTTGCTGGCGTGGTTTATTAATCAGATCCAGTTGATGGCACTCATTGGGAATTCCCTGTGAACGCTTCAAAGTGCTCCATGCACAGATTTTGATTGCTTGTACTTCCATCAGGCTGGAATTGCATGTGTGTGATTCCTGGTGCGCTCCGTGCTGTCGTGTGGCCTGAAGGCTCCTGGAGTCTGCAAAGAGCCTCGTTCTGGATGGATAGACGTGCACGGGTAGGAGAGTGTTTAGACCCTGTGAGCTGGTGGAAAATCACAGGATGGGCAGCAGGGGAGGGGGGGATTCTGCCCCTCTGCCCCGCTCAGGTGAGGCCCCACCTGCAGAGCTGGCCCAGCACAGGGAGGACGTGGAACTGCTGGAACAAGTCCAGACGAGGCACCAGGATGATCAGATGTTCTGCAGTGGGAAAGGCTGAGGGAATTGGGATTGTTCAGGAGAAGAGAAGACTTCAAGGTCACCTATTTGCTCCTTCCAGTACCAGAAGGGAGGCTACAGGAAAGATGGAGAGACTTTTGACAAGGGCCTCGAGGGACAGGACACAGGGAATGGCTTCCCACTGCCAGAGGACAGGGATAGGTGGGATATTGGGAAGGAATTGTTCCCTGGGAGGGTGGGGAGGCCCTGGCACAGGTTTCCCAGAGCAGCTGTGGCTGCCCCTGGATCCCTGGAATTGTCCAAGGCCGGGTAGGATGGGAGCTGGAGCAACCTGGGATAGCAGAAGATGTCCCTGCCCATGGCAGGAGTGGAACTGAATGGTTTTCAAGGTCACTTCCAACCCAATCCATTCTGGGATTCTGGGATTTGGAAGGCAGAACTGGTTGGGAAGGCAGCAGTTTGCATTATGCACTTGGGTTACAGAGAGAAAAGTGTCTGTGTGTTTGCTCAGTGGTCTCGTCACACTCCAGTTTCCATGGCTGCAACCCAAACCTTTTTCCAATTTCCCACCTTCCTCGCAAGTCAAGTGTTCCAATAGTTTCTGATGTTTTCATTTAGTACAGAACATGTCACATGGCAATGCAGCAGTCATAGAGAGTTTAGACCTCACTGAAATACTTCAAAATATCCATTTTTGTGGGTGCACAAACCATTTAGTTGTTATTAGTGTGGACTGTTTTAAGAGTAGCAGCAGGAGGAGGATCCATGGGTCAGGTGAAAGTTTCTTGTGCCAGGGCGTAAAAGCATCAATGATTTGTCAGTATTACAAGATGCTTCTCTACTGGGTCACATTCCTGTGCCATACCTTGTCCTTTTTTCCGACTCTCCAGCCTGAGCTGTTCTTTTGGGGTGGATCAGGGCAGAAAACGACAGCTTTGTGTTTCTTGGAGAGCCGTTAAATTTACTCCTGGAGAGGCAGGAGCTGCCCGGGTTTTCTCCCCTTCAGATACATGTTATCACACATTAACTTATCTTGATTAATTCTGCACCAGATGTGGGAGCAGTTCCCTGGAGTTCTTGTGAAAATGAGAGGGACCTGCTATCTCCCCATCATCCTCCCTCGGCGTCAGAGTGTCTGTCTCTGGCATGACTGGGAGCCAAGGGAAATTGCTTGACATCACTTCAATTTCTGAATCTCTCGGCAGCGGGAGTTTGGCACTGGGAAGGTGAATTCCAAAGCCAGTTTTATCCATTGGATGGTACAGATCATGTTGACACACTTCCTTTGCTGCTTGTACTAAATCCTCCAGGAAGACTTCCCCAGGTGAACTCACAGCAGCTTGAAAAGTTCAGGATTTTCTTTTTTCTCCCCTCTTTTTTTCCTTCTCTGTTTTTTTGCCAGAGATGGGCAAATGCAACCCTCCCATCTAACCCCACACTATTTCTGAGCATCACATTGGGATTCTGGTCACTGTAAGATCCAGATGTTTTTCCCAGTCTGAGGTAAATCCTCTTCTGCATAATACAAGCAAATTAATGAACTTCAGATAGAAACTCACATTTCCAAGCCGTGATTTCGGTATCATATCCAGGTAATAGGTCTGCATGTCTTCAAGACAGAATTTACTAAAATATGTCACTTTTGGCTCATTTTAGTTGATGGAAACCTCTTTTTTAAAAAAAAAGTAAAATTCAAATAGCCTAGTTTCTGCTGGGGAAACTTTCTTCTGAATTGAGCGTGAAATGCTTTTTTTTTTTTTTATTCAGAAAATCTATTTCAGATGTGTTTCAGACTTTTGCTTTGATCAACAAACAAGTTGCCAATCAGCCTATTGAAATTCACTTTTCCAAAGGAGACCAAAAGAAAAAATAAAAAAAGCAACGTTTTAGGAAGTTCATTCCGAGTTTTGTTTCTTCAGACACCACCTCAAAGCCACTTTGCCAAACAGATTCCCCCTGAAATGGCTGGTGTCTGTCTTTCTGTCTTTTTTTTTTCCTTTTTGGCTTTTCATTTTTATTGTTCTTTGACAAGATTATCTCAGCAGTGTCAGAAAGGACCTGACTTACCCAAAACAGCAGCAGTTAACGAAATCCAGCCTCTGATCCGGGTTTTCCTCCCGAGACTCGGCTGAGTTTATTTTGCCATTCTTGAGAGGTGCTTGCTTTTCCAGTCAGCTCTGCCTTTGATATCCCAGCTAAGTAAAGCTGCTAAATTTGTCCTGGCTGTGTTTTCTTTTTGAGCATTTTCTGGACAAGTGTTTCAACTCTTCCTTTCCTGTCCTGTCTGATATCCAGGGATAAACACACCCGGACACACGGACACACACACACAGGCTGGTTTATCCAGAATGCTGGGCTCAATGCTGTTTTCATGTGATTAGAGTCTTAAAATACTTCTTTCATTCCAGTTTGAAGGAATATTTGACATTTTTGATGCCATCACCATCATTCCTGTCTTGCCCAAAGAGCATTTCATCATCATTTCCTTATTTTTGTATTAATGCAGAAGGTCTGAGTGAGGAAATTTTTCTTTTTTGTGGTAGAACTTAAAGAGAAATGGCGGAATGAACTTGGAGAAATGCTGAGATCTCGTGGTTTGCCATTTGAATTCTTTACTCGATAGCGGTAAGAGTAACATTGTAAGTTTTGGTATTCCATGTATGTTTTTTTCGTTTAATGAGGACACTAAGTCAGGTTTAAGGGTAAAAATGTATCAGCAACGCAATTATTTTAAAAGCAAAATTTTAGAAGCTTCTTTTAAGGATGAGGAACAGGAACTTCTAAGAGGGAAGTTCTGCTTTGCCTAAAAGCCAGTACATGGATTATGGTTTCATTGATCTGTGTTCATTTTGGGTGTCCAGATTTCCTTCTGTATAGATGCATAGTAATGTCTTCCAATCTCCTGGAAAGTTAATATATTTTAGGATCTTGTCTGCTTTTAAAAATGAAATTGGACCGTTCTTTGAAACTTTACCCAAAATACCTTGTCCTAGAAGAAATTGGTAGCAGAAGTAAGTCTAGAATTTAGGAATCTTGAAGTGCTCAAGGACTTTCTGTGCCCTGGCACATCCATAAAGTTCTCCCCCCATTTTTTGGCACCCTGTGACATCTGTGATGTGGATTTAACAGCTGCTGCAATTACATGAGGGGTATTTTCTAAAATTGTTTCAATTTACAAACTGACAATGCAGCCATAATTTTAATAATGATATTGAGGGCTGAGGAGGAGCAAGGAGCAATTCTTGAGGTTTCTGAAACAGCCATTTGTCAATTATATGTGGGTATTTGCTAGATGATTTTTGTTTTTCTCTACAGGGGTAGATCCAAGTGGGGCTTTGTGGAGAGCTGGACACTTGGTTTCCATCTGGAAGGTTTCTTTATCACCTCTATGTCCGAGTTTTACTTGAAGGTGCCTCCTAAAATGACGTTGAGTCCCACTCACTTGTGGCTGACAATGTTTTAACGAGAAGTAACTGCAGTTTTATAGAGGGTGGAGACTGAAGCACCCATAAATTAAATCCTATGTGGGCAGGAGATGGAAAGATGGGAGATAACCCAAAATCCTTGGAGGCTCTGTCTAGCCTGTCCTCTGCACACTAAGAGAATGAGGTGCCAGGACTGAAGGAACATAAAGAGAAGGAGGGAGCAGCAGAGAGAGAAGGAAAAGCAAAAGAAACCATGAAGTAAAAATACTGATTTATAGAATGGGGTTTGGGGCAAAAGAAACCATGAAATAAAAAAAATAATTTATAGAATGGGGTTTGGAGCAACCTGGTCTGGTGGAAAGTGTCCCTGCCCATGGCAGGGAGTGGAACAGGTTGATCTTTAAGGTCTCTTCCAACCCAAACCATTCTGTAATTCCATGATCATTTCCATATGCAGGGAATGTCCTTTTGCCAGCTAATTGGTTTTATTTGCAAGGGGAAGAATTCTCACATAGTAAAGATTATTTAAGTAGTGAGATATCTGTTAAACCCTAAGTCATCCTGGGCGTGTCAGAGTAGATCAGTTTACACTGAGGATACAGAAGATTTTAGGTAGTTTTCAGTACTCCTAAAAATCCTAGCATAATTTTTTTTCCCCAAAACTTCAACCTTTTGAATTACAGTTATGAGAAATAATTCTCTCTTTTTTTTTTCTTTATTCCTCCTCCTTTTGCTTAAGTTTAATTTTTACTGCCAGCCTTGGTGGTGTCTGTTCTGGAGAGTAGCAGGAAAAGCTGATAAGGGCATAGGACAGAAATCTTTGTGCTTATCTCCCTGCAACACATGGAGCTGAGAGTGCATCCTTTTCCTGTCCTAGGACAGGAGACGTAAACTGACCATCTCCTGACAGCAGGGACTTCAAACAGAGCCTCCAGCCTCCAGAGGGTAGGAATCTTCTCTCAACTTCAGAGGCCAGCTAGGTGAAAGTGGGTCACTGGCTGTTTAGAAAGCTGGGGTTGTGCCAAAAAGAATAAAAAAAAGCCCCACCACATTTCTGATAACTGCTGGGTCAATAGACATCTCTGTAGATATTGTGGTGTTTTGTGGTGGGGTTTTTTTTTCCCCAAAGGGCATAAATTCAGCCTGACTCCTAATTGTTTGTTTAGCCTTTTACCAGAAGGTGAATTAAGTTTAAAACTAGGGGAAAAAAATGTGTATTCCAAGAGAGTTTTATAAAATCAGAATTTTGCTGTAGATTTGGAACAAAGGTCACACAAAAATTGTCCTCACAGAAGGGGTTATTTGGACAGCGTCGTTACAGATGAACATCGGGGGTTTTCTTTTATGTATTGTCTTTATGTGACCTAGAAGTGAAGGGTCTAAGGCAGAGGGAATGGGAACTGGAGCAAAGAGAACCTTCCACCAGGAATGCCTGAGCCTCGGTGTGCCCCTGGAGCTGTGCCAAGGTCTGGGCTGTGACTCCGGGTTGGGAACCAATTCTTGGAAAACCGTAAACACAGTTAGGAATTGGTTAGAGCAGCTCATTTGTTACACTTAATAATAGTTAGGGTTCATCCCTAATTTTCAGCGTTAAGAGAGGCACAGAAAGTCCCAGCTCTTCTGGCTCCATGTGAAAATCTACCTCAGTGGCCAAAGCCCACGGAGAGAAATGCAGGAAGAAAACCAGGAGTCCCCACATCAAATATTGATGGTGAACAGTTTGGGACAAAGTGCTTCAGTGCTTCCTGGGCCTTGGTGTCCCTGGTGTAGGACAGCCCAAGAACTCCATGGTAGTGCCAAGTTCAACACAGAAGATCACAATGGGAAAGAGGCTTTGGAAGTGTTTTTCTTCTAATTAAGTGCCTGCCTGGCAGCCTGACCCTTTCCAGAGTGGCTTTGCTCTGGAGTCTCCTTTCAGGGAAGCACAGCACCAGATCTGCATTTTCCCAGAAATCCTGGGTCTCTGCAGGTGTCCCAGCTCTGACAGCAGCTCACATCAGCTGAAGGTGCAGCCTCATTCTCTGGACATTTTTATTTATTGCTCTGACATTGGCAGGCCTTGCTGAGGCAAGTCTCATCTGCTTCGTATCTTCACTTGGAGACCTCACCAAGGCTGAAGAAACAGCGATGATCTCATCCTTTCCCTTTGTTTCAGGATGCACAACAGTTCTTCTAGAATGATTGATTTGTTTTATTTTTTTTAGCAGTCACTCCTAGTAAATGTGAGGGCTGGAGGAATTAGGAGCATTAAATCTCAAAGGTTTTCAGCTCCGGGCTGGGATTTGAGGTTTACTACAATCAGCTCGTGGTCACATAACTTTGATAAAGGCTGGCTTTGAGTGGAAAACCAAACTTTTATCTCTTCCCTCCTTCCAATCTGATATTCCTGTCCCAGCAAACCTCAAATAACTTCCCAAATGCAGCTCAGGCAGTGCAGAGCATCTCTAGGACCCTTCAGCAGCGGGATGAATGGGATCCCTGGAGTCATATGATTAATCCCATTATAATCCCAATTTCCTAGCTCTCTTCCAGTCCCTGTGAATCAGATGCAAATTGTACCCTGTGGGGTTGGCTAATCTGTCATCAATAGCAGGCTCTCAGCTGCCTCTGCAAGTCTTTTGGTGTTTCCAAAATCGTCTTCAAACCTTTACATTGCTGTTCCTCCACAACTTTCAGCTCTCCAGGATTCACATTATTTTCAGCTCTGCTTTAAAGACAAAGCACAGCTTCTGAGGAATGTTGTAAAATCTTTTCCTAAAGTGGTGTGAATCTGAGACCGGGTTAAATTTGCTGAGATTAAGAGTTTTCTGTAGTCTTCAAACTAGTGATGGACTAAAGGCCTAAATTTTGGATTCAGAATCCAAATATAGGGATGCTGAATTTTCTGAGCAGCAGAGGAGCTGGAGCTGGGAGTTCAGCTCTCAGCTTACACCCACATCCCCTTTTCTCCGAGGCAGGAAAACTGGGAACTGGTCTGAGCACAGGGTGTGAAGATCCCAGTCGGGGAGGGAACATTCTTGTACACAGCTCACCCTTCCCCTGGACTTGTCAAAATGAGCTCAGCTTCCTCCCTCTGAATCGCTTTTACCTTCTGCACTAGCACAGAGTTGCCTGGTTCAGTGGTGAACTGGGGTAGAAGACGCAGAGGCAGAAATTTGGATGGTGATTAGAGTTATAGATGGTTTGGGTTAGAAGGGACCTTAAAGATGATCTAATTCCAACCCCTTGCCATGGGCAGGGACACCTTCCACTAACCCAGGTTGCTCCAAGCTCCATCCAGTAACTTTTGTTTAAGAAACTTGCCATTTGCTGTCGAGCCGGAAGAAAAATTCAAGTAGCTGTTGGTTCTGCAAAATTTTCTGTCCTCTCAGAAGGACCTGCAACTGGAATTTATCCCAAAACTTCCACATCACTTGGCCACTGCCTGAAAGGCCAAATTACCCAGTAATTCCTGTTGGATATTGCAGAGGCTGTCACTCATCTCTGGGGCTGCCCAGCAGCGTGGTAGGAGCCGTTGTTACGTGAGTCCCATCAGCTTTTCCGTGCCCCGGGACATTTGGGAAGCAAATCCCACTGCCTGCCAGGGATTTCAGGGCTGTCGGTAGATTCCTTAGTTCCTTGAGAAGCGTTGCCATGGAAGGTGGCCTTTTATTCCTGTTTGTGCTGGCTTGTCTGCGTGAGTGTCAATAGCAGCATCGGACTGGGCAAAATGGAACCTGTCAGTAGCTGCCTCTCGATGTTAACATTGGCAGCAGCTCCTCGGAACTGTTGCAGGCAAGTAGCTCTGGTGGCCAAATTCTTTCAAAATTCAGATATTACCTGTTTGAATGGTTAACTCCTTCAGGAGAGCTCTCAATCCGTTTCCAAGCTGCTGTCCAGGTTTCTTTACATAGGAGGTAATTTAGGAAAGGACCTAGGAGCTCTTGAAATCCATCACCTTTTCTCCGAGAGGGATCAGCTCTGCTCACGTGAGTCTTGACAGATGTATTCAAAAATCCCACTATTCACTGGGTGCTCTTTCACATCAACCCTGCAGGCTCTGCACTGGCTGTTGTGTGCCTGACTAACATGGAAAGGCTTCTCCAGCTCTTAAAAAAATGCATCTTTGTTGCTTCTGTTTACAATCATTATTTCTTTGCCACAGGGAGCAGAACATGGAGGTGAGACCGTCGTTCTCTCCCAACCTTTGACATTCGTGTTGCTCTAGGAATCATAAACCCCAAATCATGCATTCCTGCCTGAGTCCCTGGTTAAGGCTTTAATAGCTACTGGCCCTCCAGGCAGAGATGAGGCTGGCAGATTTTCAGGTTTTCTCAATCATCAAGGCTAAATTACCATTTTTCTCCTTACAGCGAGTATAACCTGACCAGC
Organism: Cnemophilus loriae; assembly: GCA_013397755.1. NCBI lineage: Eukaryota > Metazoa > Chordata > Aves > Passeriformes > Corvidae > Cnemophilus > Cnemophilus loriae. The sequence continues at coordinate 40,788 of VZTF01001995.1, forward strand.
CCTCAGTGTGAATCATGGCAGGCTCAGACTCTGAATCTGTAGTCTGGCATCTTAACCATTACTGTGGCCCTGAACCAGCAGATTGTTGCTGTGCCTGACCTTTCCTCTGAACATATTTTAGGGAGTTAAACCGGAAAAGACATTTAATATTGTTTAGAAAGTGTGTGTGGGAAGGGGGGAGAAGATGGGTAGGGCAGGTTGAAAGATGAAGGTGCTGGAGCACCAGGAGCAGCTGAGAGAGCTGGGAAAGGGGCTCAGCCTGGAGAAAAGGAGGCTCAGGGGGGACCTTCTGGCTCTCCACAAGTTCCTGGCAGGAGGGGGCAGCCAGGTGAGGGTCTGGCTCTGCTCCCAGGGAACAAGAACCGGGATCAGAGGAAATGGATCATCCACAGAAGTGAATTCCCTCCCAAACTCTGCTTGGAAGTGAATGAGCTGTTTCTCTCCCCCTTTGAATTTGTGGAGACAGTGTCAGGAACCCTTCCCATTCCAGCCATATGGACTAGACTGAACCAGGTCTGGCTTCTTCCAGCCATTTTTTAATTCCCAAATGTGGCCTTTCAGAGGATGTCTGACAGGTACCTTCACTTCCACGTTGGGAAAGCAGTGATGCCGGGCTGTGCCGGGTGGGCTTTGCAACAATTACACTGTTATTAATTGAAAACCAGCTTGAATACACACGCACACAAAACGTGTAATAAAAATTCCCAGAGCGGCATCCCATGGTGAACTCCCTGTGAGCCCAAGCAGAGAGATAAATCCAAATTTGTGCTTTTTAACTCCTACAGATGTGCAGCAAACGAGGGGAAGACTATTAAGGAATGAAGAATGTGGTCTCTCGAGAGAGAGTTGAATCTGTCCTGGTGACTCCAGGCAGAGCAGGAGATACAAATGGTTCTGTTTCCCTGCTTTGTTTTAATGTTGACTTGTTTGTAGTCTGCCCAAGGTACTAATTGGTGTTTTACAAGTAGAAATACAAAGGTGTCTGCCCTGAAGAACTCGCTAACAAAAAGCACTGTGTTAATGACAGTCAAATGTTCTGCCTAATGAACCAATCGCTTTGATAAAATCTCTACCTCCTGGTGAACTCCCTGCTTTGATTTCCCCCTCGACTCCCATCTCCTTTTACACCTCACTTTGTATTCTTTTTCTTTTTCTCCTCTGCTTTAAATTTTGGGGGCGGTTCACGCTCTAATCAGCATTTTACAGTGCAGCTCTTGGAAAGAAAGTGAATCACCTCTTTCATTAGGAACAAACAACGCTGGGCTGATGTTGCAACTGTGGGTATTTCAGCTGAGAAAGTGGAAGCCCCTGGCCTGGCACAGGTTTTAAGAGGGATGGTGGCCTGTCATTAGCTTTTAATCCCTTCAGCATGCTGCGGTCGCTAGCAGGTTGTAACATGGATGTCATTTGCAATGCTCATACCCAGGATAATAATTGAACAACTCCTCTTCAGTGCTGTGTTGGCTTCCTACCACCTATGACTTAGCATGGATTTTTCCTTTTTTTCTTCAGGAGAAGAAGCAAAAACAATCGTGTCTGTGGCTGCCATCGGCACCTTACTCTCACTGCTTCCATTTGGATGTTGTTGCCACTTTTCCAGAGGTAATTTCCTCTCTGGAAGAGGCTCTGTGGCTGCTTCTTGTCCGCTTCAGCACAAAATATTATTCTAAATGGTCTTTAGTAGTCATTTGTACTGTTGTTACTGTTTTCCTGTTCTTTCTCATTAAGCCTCATTTCCACCTTAAATCCACACCTCCTTTTAGCACAAGTCGGGTTCTCATGAAGGAGGTGAGATATGTCTGAGAAATCAGATTAAAGGTAGTTTGAATTAATGGTAAATAGTTCTGGCACATGTGATTTTGGGGAGCTTTGGACCAGTCAGCATTACAGGGATTTCTTTTTAACCTCTACCTCTGTGATATGCTGATTTCTAAATTGCCCAGCTATTTTTGGATATGGTATTTTAGACATGCAGATCACATCCAGTAACAGGCTAGATGAACTGCTGAAATACATCCTGACTTCCTAATTTTATACTATTTCATGTTAGGTTCTAATTTACCCAAGTGCATTTTTTTTTATTTATCAACACTGAATTATTTTGGTTGTATTTCAACTACTTTAAGGACTGCTTCATTTTTAGCCTCATCTCCAGGTCGGTTAGAGCACAGATGGTTATTTTTTATTTTTGAACACTCACCATCCTTGGAATTGTTCAGAAGCTGTGGATGTGGCACTTGAGGACGTGGTTTATGGGTGAACATGGTGGTGGTGCTGGGTTGACTTTTCCAACCTTAACGATTCCATGATTCTGTGATTTTTTTGTCTATTCCATCCTCTCTAACTGATTTTAGCCACAGTCCACAGGCAGACATCAGCCTCACAAATAAGAAGTTCCTAGTCTTTGTGAAAATAAATGGTTGCATGAAAAGGAAAGACAATTTTTTTTTCCAGCTGGGCTCAACTGTATCATTAGACATCAGAGAATCCACATGGAGGAAAGCTGCTAAAAACTCCATAACCACAGGAACAGCTTCCATGAGAACCTGTTAGAAGCTTTATCGGGTCCAGGGTCATCCAGCCACAATATCCAAAGCCACAGGAAGCTTTGCTTAGGGTTACCATAACCATCCTTTTCTAAATGAAAAATGGAGCTGCTGCCTCGGAGCAGCCGTGACCTTCACCTGTGCTTGGAATGACTCCATGGAGAACTCCGTGGCTCCACCCTCCTGCTTTTCTCAGGGCATTAAGTGTGGGGCAATGAAGGGAATGAACCTGAGCCGGCATTGCTGAGTCACTGCAGGGATTTGAGATGGGGTGACTTGGTGGTGGAGGGACCACCCAGCTCTGGAGGCAGCAGGAGGGATCAGCACAGGGCAAACCCGAGGAAAGAACAGGGCAGTGGAGGATTAACTAGAAGGAGGCAAAGCAAAACTAGAAAGCAGATTTAAGGTGGATTTTAGCGTGTAACTGGGGGGAAGCAACATCTCTTGAAGCTTCTGTGTTCCTGCTAAATGCAGGGCCACTCAGGTCTGCCTGATGAGGGGACACTCCCCAGACCTGTTCAAAGCCAGGTTGGACAATGCTTGGAGCAACCTGGGATAGTGGAACGTGTCCCTGCCCATGCTCTTTAAGGTCCCTTCCAACCCAAACCATTCTGTGATTTTTTATTCCTCTGTTCTCTACACCCTTTCAATGCTCAGCATCAAGCAAGAATTTCTTTGCTGTTTGGCATCTGGTTTTTTCTCTCCTTTGGGACACGTAGGACTTCTTGGTGAGCTCTTCTGAGCCTTCCATTATGGATTTGAGACCCCAGCCAACAGCACTTCCCTCTCAACAACTTCCCTCAGCTAATGGGAATGGGAGAGGGACTGGGGACAGCAGCTCTGTGCTGGGCTGATACATCCCTGACAGGAGGGGTCAGCCAGATGGGGGTCAGGCTCTTCTCCCAGGTGACAAGTGACAGGACCAGAGGAAATGGCCTCAAGTTGCACCAGGGGAGGTTTAAATCGGATTTTAGGAAAAATTCCTTCATGGAAAGGGTTGTCCAGCCCTGGCACAGCTGCCCAGGGCAGTGGTGGAGTTCCTATCTCTGCAGGGATCTAAAAGCCGTGTGGGTGTGGCACCTGGGGACATGGGTCAGTGGTGGCCATGGCAGTGCTGGGGAATGGTTGGACTGGGTGATCTCAGAGGGCTTTTCCAACCTCAGTGATTCCATGATTCTGTTTTCCTTTGCTTACCTGCAGAGCGCAGAGCATTAGGAGCAAATGAGACGTTGGGAACAAATTGCTCTTCCCTTTAATCTGACGTTTCCTCTTGAGTCTTCGTTTTGCTGCTTATTCCTGGAGCAGTTTGCTGCTGAGCTGTGATAAGCACCCCATTCCCAGTCCTTTTCCAGAGCTCCTGTGCCAGGAGACGTTCCGGCTTGGAACGCGCGCGCTGCCTGCGGGATCACCTACCTGGCAATTATTTGTATTGTTTTGTACCCACTCAGAGCTTTAACCTTCAAGTCCCTTGGGGCACAGGTTCTTCGTTTTGTGTGGTTCACTGGGCAACCATAGAGCGCTTCACTCCCCTCAGGGTGTTACACAAAGTGTTAATAATAAAACCCTAGGAAATCTATCTGGAATTGCAGGCACCGGGATTTTCTCATTGTCGTTTTTTTTGCATTGCTGCTGAATCTTTATGCAGTTCCATAAAGCTTATGCTTGGTGTAATGAAAGACAAGTGTGTCTTTAAAACTCACCCAGGTCAAAACCAGGGATGCAGTCATCACCAAAACAATAAAAAAAGGGAAAGCACCTCTTCTGTGGAGCCAGGCTGGGAGAGCTGGAGGTGCTCACCTGGAGAAGAGAAGGATCCAGGGAGACCTCAGAGCCTCTTCCAGTGGCCAGAGGGGCTCCAGGAGAGCTGGAGAGGGACTTGGGACAAGGGATGGGGGGACAGGACACAGGGAGTGGCTTCCCACTGCCAGAGGGCAGGGTCAGATGGGATATTGGGAAGGAATTGTTGGCTGTGAGGGTGGGGAGGCCCTGGCACAGGTTGCCCAGAGAAGCTGTGGCTGCCCCTGGATCCGTGGAATTGTCCAAGGCCAGGTTGGATGGGGCTTGGAGCAACCTGGGATAGTGGAAGTTGTCTCTGCCCATGACGGGGTGGCATGGGATCATCTTTAAGGTCCCTTTCAGCCCAAACCTTTCTATGAAAAGCAGAGCAGAAACACAAAGGTTTGCCATGGAAAGCAGTCCAAGGGAAAAGAAGTCCAAGGATGGGTTTGAAAGTGGAAAATAAGGCTCTTTACTCCCAGGAGAGGAATCCAATGTAAACCCAGGAACAGGCTGGACAGATCACAGAATGCCTAGGTTGGAAGAGACCTTCAAGATCATCGAGTCCAACCCATGCCCTAACACCTCAACTAAGCCATGGCACCAAGCACCACATCCAATCTCTTTTTAAACACGTCCAGGGATGGTGACTCCACCACCTCCCCGGGTAGACCATTCCAGTACTTTATCACTCTTTCTGTAAAAAACTTCTTCCTAATATCCAACCTATATTTTCCTTGGCGCAGCTTAAGACTGGTGTGGACAGATATGGATGTGAAAGAAGAATAAATCAAATGTTTTCACCTTTATTGCTTGGGAGATCAGGGCTGGATTGCCCATGAGCAGAAAAGCTGAGATAAGACTCTGACTGTGAGGCTACAAAGTGTCTCAACTTTGTAGGATCAGAGAATCACGGAAGGGTTTGGGTTGGAAGGGTCCTTAAAGATCATTCAGTTCCAGCCATGCCATGGCTTTTTATCAGTTTTGAAGGCAAGATCTCTCTTCTTCTCTTGGACATTTAAAATTTTCTTTGCCATTGTAGCCAGCATGGGAAATGTCAATGCTGTACATGCTGATCTGAGCTGTTCTCTCCTCAGATGACCTAAGGTTAAACCAGGTGAGTTGTTCTGCAGGTTGGCAGAGCCAAAGTTGTGCCAGGGATGGCAGATTTCACAAAGTGACCATGAGGAGCCTTTGTCCCAGGTCACAGCAGACGTGCTCTGTCTTGCTCAGGCTGCAGGGCTGGGTGGGACATTCTGGCACTCTTAGGCTCCAGGGATTATCCATAAATTAGTGCCAACTGCTCCATTGCGGGTTTTCCAGCTGCTTTGTGGCTGAAATGTGCTGTTCACTGTCCTGTTCTCTGAGGGACCACCTCCGTTTGGTGTTCCAAGACAGGATCTACAATCAGTGTTTCAGTGTGGTCATCGTTGTTGACCTACTCAAGGCTGTAAAATGTGGAGATTTAATCACACACTTTCTCTCCATTCTTTCCTCAACATTATTCCTTCTCTGTACATTCCAAGTGCCATCTTTCTCCATCTCGATAACTTCTCCAAACTGATCATTTATCCTTGTCTTCCCTTTTTCATCCTCCTTTATGCTTCCTTGGCTCCCCAGGTCCCTGTAAAGTCAGAATTCTGCTTCAGCATTATTAGAAACCTTTGTCTAATTGTTTTGGCATCTTATTTTTCAGTATGGAAGGGACACCCAGGACTCATAACACTTCCTAGGAGGTGTGCAAGAGCCTGGAAGAACTGTCTTACAGTAGGAAGCCTCAGGAATTGGAAATATTTTGTTTGCTGCTGAAATAAGAGCGAGTTTTTAGGCTTTCCCTGGTAACTGTTACCATTCCCTATTGTTGTGGGGTGTGTGGATGAAAACCCAAGAATAGAGGTTCTGTCCTTGTCTCCTCCAGCAGGTTTTTCATTCTAAATGATGTAATTTCATTGGTGTTGCATCTTGCTCATGGTTACAGTCATCCTGTCTTTCCTTCCTTTGGTGCTCCTGTTGCCAAAGTTAATTTAGAACCAAATTATGAGCCTTGCACCTCCAGTTCTGAGATTTATTGTAGTATTCTCTGTGTAAATACTCACAACTGGTCATGTTAATGAGCGGGGAAAAGCAGCAAAGCCTGGAAATCCAAATAAAGTCAGAACATTTTATGTCTTCTTTAAAACACAGCGTTCACCTTTGCTTTTGTGCTGCCTTGGAGGAGAATCTGTGCCTCCAGGAACTTGGAAGCTGCAAGCGAGCACGGAACAATGCAAGTCTCTGCAGAAATGGGGCTGCGATAACTTGGCTTTTTTGGCCTACATTTCTCAGTGGTTATTATTTGTTAATTATGTTGTAGAGTGCTCACAAGTGGGCTAATTGCTTCCCCAGAGAGCTTGCAAGGAAATGATGGACAGAACAAGGGCAGGATGTTACACATCTCAGATAGCGAGAGGGTAAGGTAGGACACGGGCAAGACGGGTAGGGAAACACTTGGAGCAGCATTTTGAAGCTGAGAGGAGAAGAGTTGGGTTGGTTCTTGGAGGGGAGGATGAGTCCCAGTTGGAATTGATCTGAGGAGTTGGTTGTCAGAAGAGTTGTTTAAGGAAGCACCGGAACTAAAGGCAGAAATGAAGAAGAAATGCAAGAATTTATGAAAAAAAGGCTGCAGGGAGGCTAAACCTGGCTGGGTTGTAGTCACTGGGCTGTGCTGAGTGAATCCTGGAAAACAAGGATAACGTCCTTATGAACTGTAGGCACACTGCATGAATGGTATTCCTTAAAAAATAAACCCTTTTCCTCAGACAAACTCTTTTCTTCAGACCCTTATGGATGGGAGAGAAGGAAAAAAAATGTGCATACACATCCCTGCTGTTCTATTTCAAACGTAATTCTCATTCTTGCCATTTGTGGTTCTGCATCTGTCTTTAAGCCTGCTCAGGAGGGCCCTGCTGGTATTTATGGTATTTCTGGTCTGTGCTGCCCCAAATTGTGAAGTTCTGATTCATTTCCCTGTGCTCCGAGTCCCCCTTCGCACCTGCTTAGAGCAAAGGAACCAAGCCTGAGGAAGGCACACTAAAACGTGACAACAGTGACACAAGGTATTTCTCAGGGGCTCCTGGGCCACTGCTGGTGCTGAAAAACAGGAAACGTCTGTCCCCTTGACCAGAGGTCTGAGCTGGTTTGGATCCATGGATCAGCCCTCCCACAAATCACCCACTAGGATCAGAGGAAAGGAAGAGGCTCAAGTGTGGATTTTCCTTTTGAGAAGCATTTTCTGAGGGGAAGGGGAAAGGAGCGAAGCTTTGGTTTAAATCACCTGCTTTGGATGCTCCTGGAAGCACTTTACTTATGCACAGATCTGCTTTTCTACATTTATTATTAGAAAAGAGCCAAGAGTTTGACATAGGCTGGCGTTATTTTCAGATTTCGAAGCACATGTAGTTTCCTCTGCCAGAAGCCAAAGCTGTGATGCTGTGACTGTGCTTGGTCTTGGAATTGCTACCAGAACTCCGTTCTCTCCTCTGGCTGCTTCCAATGGTTTTTATTCCATTCTTTTTCTCAGCATCCCAAATCTTCAGACCCCTCGTTAATACCTTTGCTCGTATTCACAGTCTGGCTGGCCAAGCCCACTTGTTACTTCTTGTGGGGTTCTTCTGTATCTGTGGAGCACAGGAACAAAATCCTGAACTCGAGAATCAACGAGGGTTTGGTCTTCTGAATCCTGATGGGCAGCTGCCCGTTCCACACACATTACAAAGGGATAATAAAAAGTGCCCAGGGAATGACAGGATGTGGAGAAGGCTTGGATTGCTTCTGAGCATGGCAGTGCCACGGGACCAGTGCCCACAGCACTGGGGCAGGGATGGCTGTCCTGGACTTTTGAAGACTTCTTAGACATTTAGAGTCTGGATTCAGGATTAAAAAAAACAATCTGCACTGATTTGCATCCTGGGCTGATCTCCAGTGTGGGCAGCAGGGGAGGGGGGGATTCTGCCCCTCTGCCCAGCTCAGGTGAGACCCCACCTGCAGAGCTGCCTCCAGCCCTGGGCTCCAACAGCAGAAGGACGTGGAGCTGCTGGAGCGAGTCCAGAGGAGGCCACAGAGATGCTCCAAGGGCTGGAGCCCCTCTGCTCTGGAGCCAGGCTGGGAGAGCTGCGGGTGCTCACCTGGAGAAGAGAAGGATCCAGGGAGACCTCAGAGCCCCTTCCAGGGCCTAAAGGGGCTCCAGGAGAGCTGGAGAGGGACTGAGGACAAGGGATGGAGGGACAGGACCCAGGGAATGGCTTCCCACTGCCAGAGGGCAGGGATGGATGGGATATTGGGAGGGAATTGTTCCCTGGGAGGGTGGTGAGGCCCTGGCACAGGTTGCCCATAGAAGCTGTGGCTGCCCCTGGATCCCTGGAAGTGTCCAAGGCCAGGTTGGACAGGGCTTGGAGCAACCTGGGATAGTGGAAGGTGTCCCTGACCATGGCAGGGGGTGGGACTGGATGAGCTTTAGGGCCCCATCCAACTCAAACCATTCCATGTTTTTCCTCCTGCCCACTCCTTTAAAATACAGTATCTGAGACTCCTGGAGATTTGATTCCTCCCAAATCTATCACAAGTGCTGCTGGGTCAGTTCTGTGTTTGGTGTCCCAGCCCCAGGTGCAGGTGAGTGGAATTCCTGGGTTATTTCCATCCTTGTTCACCTCTGTGAAGGATCTCAAGGCACTTTACAGACACTTTGTGAAACTCTTAGCTCTGCTGTGAGTTTCGTGCAGATGATCAGGCATGTTCTGTGCTTTGATAACCTGTGCCAGAGCTGGAGGGAATAACTTCTCCAGGGTTTCCCACCAGCTGGGAAGAGAACTTGGGAAACGTGACCTTCCCAGTCCTGTGCTCGCTTTGCTGGACTGTACTTCCTCTGTTATTCAAGGTGAAAACAGAACAGTCAGAATTGATTTAGGTGCTTTTTGGGGAAGATGAAGTCACTGTGTTTGGATCTCTGCATCGTGCCAATAGAGAGATCCTAGGGGAAATCTCTTCCTTTAGTTTTGTTTATATCCAGTCTAAGGCACAGATGTAATTTGCAGGGAAATGCGAAGGAAAAGAGCTTGTGCTGGCCTCAGCAGTGGAGCTGGAGTGGAATGAGATGTCACAGGGGTATCTAAGTGTCTCTCAAGATATGAAAAGGATTTTCTCTGCCATGTGCTGAGTTTTTTAACTCTTTCCTTATGTGCCTTCAGCCTTCTGCACCTCTTGGGAATTACCCCACGGTGTGTATAGCCCGTAGCCTCAGCTCCTGGATTTTACTCGCTGCCTTTGTTGTGAAAGAACTTAAATAAATTGTGGGTTTTTTTCCTGAAAAGTGTAAGAACAGTAGGAGGAAGTGTGTGTGTGCCCTGTGGGATGTGGTGCCGGGATTCCCAAGCTGCCCTTGGAAATACAGGTGCTGTGGCCTGACCAGGATCTGCTCAGGACAGCTGGAATGAATCCCCAGGACTGTCGTTGCAATCAAGTCCCCGGCCAAAATTTAATCTGTTGCACTTTTGCAACCCTGTTGTTTCCTGTTCCGCTGGTGTTTGCAGGCCGGAGGCAAAACCTGGCTGAGTGTCACAGCTTTATTGTGCAGCTCCTGTTTCACTGATGGGAACAGACTGTGCTCCAGCTCATCCTACACCCCTGAAAATGGATTGTTTGTATCACAAACAAATGGCATTTTGTATACCAGGAGTATACAGCAGGAGAGATGGGGGCTTTCTGTTGTGTGAATTATAAAAATGAATGAAAATTGCTGAAATTGGCCACTTGCTGAGGTACAAGATGAGCTTTTGACAAAAATATAAAATAGAAGGACGAGACAAGACGAGAGAATTTGGATGTGGTTTTAATAGAAAAGCATCACCACGGAATTTAAAACTGAAATAAAAAACGGAATCAGCAAATGCAAAGAGAATGAAAATCAAGCTCCTGTAGTTTGCTGCAGTGGGGTGAAATGGGTGCTGTTATGTGGTAACAAAACCTCCCCATTAGGATGTGGTGCCACATCCAAGGCCAGGCTGGATGGAGCTTGGAGCAGCCTGGGATGGTGGAGGGTGTCCCTGCCCTTGGCAGGGGGTGGGATGGGATGGGCTTTAAGGTCCCTTCCCACCCAAACCATTCCATGATTCTGTGATCAGCATAGGGGTATCCTGAAGGATGGTAAAACCTCTGTCTGTGGAGGTTTCCATGACTCCACTAAAAAAAGTGGAGCTGGTCTAGCACTCACACTGGTTCCGCTCCAGAGGTCAATGATTCTATTAATAACTCTCAGATTATTTTAGGCGGAGATTTACTATAATAAAATTCCTTGGCCTTTTCATTGCACGAGAAACAATCTGCTCTTTCGTAGTTGCAAGTGTAGCAAAAATGGATCTTCATAATTCCATGGAAAAATATTGTATTTTTTAAAACATTTTTCCTTGTCAGCTTTCCATTAATTACTTCCTAACCTCTCTTCTTGTCCTTTCTGGGTTAGAGACAGCTGATGGCTCACGTGGAGTGTAGAAGTTAATATCAACTGCAAGACAGCAGCTGATGTTTCAATATCTTCTGGCACAGAATTTATTTTAACGGAGTCAAACAGGAAGGTGCTTCTCTGTAGTAATTGGAACTTGTCCTTTTAACGAGTGTCGTGTCATCCAGGTATTGGACATTCAGGATTTTCATTCCATTTCCCATCAGTGGATTCAGTGCTCTGTTGGCACTCAGGATAAATAGCAGTTAAATTAAAACTTCCTATGGATATGTGATGTGTCCTGATGATTACACCACCATGGCCCACAAAACACAGAAATTGCAGGTGACCTGAATTTTTACCACTTTTTTCTGGGTTGAATATCCCTGCTTCTCATCTCTTTCATTAAACCCTTGTTTATTTTAACAGGCTGTCTGTGGAAGTGGTGGAATCCTCACCCCAGGAGGGAATTAAAAGCTGTGTGGATGTGGCACTTGGGGACATGGGTTGGTGGTGGTCTTGCCAGTGCTGGGGAATGGTTGGACTCAATGGTCTGAGAGGGCTTTTCCAACCTCAACAATTCTGTGATCACCAGGAGGTCAAATTGTATCCCTGCTGAGGTTTTTGAAGCATTACGGGACTGAAGGATGCTTCTGGAGTCCAGATCCCCCATTTTCCATTCCAAGCAAGGATTAACTGCCCCTGACAATTCCCTGGTAGTTGTTTGAGCTGCTTTCAGTGGTTGAGACTCCCAGTGGTTGTTGAGGCTTCGCAGAGATACTGATTTCTCCTACTGGCAAAGTTTCCTGTGGATAATTTCCATCTGCTGCTTGTCCTTTTCCTCATGAGCACCAGGGAAATTGTCCCGTTTTCCCTTTGCATCAACCCTTTCTGTATTGGGAGCCTGTTCTCATCAGCTCTTCACAAGATGCTGTCTGCAATAAACCAATTTTAATCAGGTAAATGAAAAGCATTAGAGCTTCCTGGGTACCTGTTCTGATGCCAGAACTGGCTGCAGAACTGGTGGTATATGGCCTTATTTATGCATGTATTTATTTTAATCCTGCTTAAACTCGTCAGGCTACAGGTCTTTGTTCACCCTCTTGCCTGTTTGATCCCGATCCAAATGTTAATGCTCGTACTTAACTTGAAGTTGTCAACTCCTTAAAGCAAGACTCTGTCATCGTTGATGTCTACAAAGCTCCAGAGTGACTCTTCAGGAATAATCTGCAGCCATTCCTGGGATGGAAAGATACAGGGATGCCCTCAGCTCTTGCCTGGCAAGTTTTGAGCACTGCACAGGGGTCCTACCAACCTCTCGGTGAGGATCTGAAGCAGCAAGAACAGAACAGGATTATTTTAATCTTATTGTTACAGTTTCTCAGCAAGGAAGTTGGTAAGAAAGGCAGGACAGGAGTGGCTGCATTTTAAAGTGATCCTGTGTTTTCCATGGAACTCGGGCTCCGTGTGCTTCATCCAGCCCTCTTTCTGTAATTTAAGTGAGAACCTACTGAAATTGCTTAGCTTTATTCTGCCTTTATGCTCATCCCTTCTGGACTTTGCCTTTTGTGTCATTTTTGTGAATCAGATTTCACAAAATTGTTGTGAATTAGTACCAACAAAGCAAAGGCATGTGAAATTACTGGGCTGAAGTAATAGCAGTTCATATGTAGCAGACCGAGATGGTATAAGAGATTTTTTTTTATTCCCCTATTTTAAGATTTTAAGTGCTAAAGAATAAATACTTGCATTCTGAAGAGGAGGGGAGCTCCTCTGAATTAATCCAGGCTGCTTCTGTTGCTCCTGTGCCAGCACCCTTTGCTTTGCTGATTGGTTCTATCTCACGTCTCCTTCCAGATTGCAGGTGCAGTTCTTCCTTTTGAATATTAATTATAATAATCCCAGAATGGTTTGGGTTGGAAGGGACCTTAAAGCTCATCTCATTCCCACCTCTGCGGTGGGCAGGGACACCTTCCGCTAGACCAGCTTAGGTTTCAAACTCATTTGATTCCATGAGGTGTCTAAATCCTTCTCACTCTGGGCTTCTTCTCTTGCCAGACTATTTTCACTGATGTGAATTCCTTTGATAATCGACCATAATCCCTGTTTTTTCCTTTCACTAAATGACTCTGAGAGTGGGATGCCCTAGACATGCAGTCCTGATCCTTCAGGATTCAAGGGAACCAGGATTTCCCTCTGTAAGTTTAGTGTACTCCCTTAATGATTTAATCAGCAAATGAAGAAAGGCAGAGAAAAACACGGTGGTACATGGAGTGCTTTATGTCCTTCAGATTATTTTCCATACATTTCACTAATTACATAAACAGATGATATTTACAGGGGACTTCTGCCTGTAATTGACCTTCATCTCTTCCTGTGCACTTCTCAACCTCTACTTGAATTTTCCTATTGTTTCCTCTTACTCATTCCACATTTAACACCATGTTTCAAGCAGTCCTTTTCTTTTGCTTGGGACCATCCTACCAATTCCCTATTCTCAGTCCCTTCTAACTTCATCTCCTCAGCTCGATTTCGTGGGCCATTTTGGAACTCATGGCCCGGACAAACATCATCTCCAAAGCCCAATCTTGAGGTTTCCCTCCAATTACAGCACAATTGCTCTTTCCCTTTTACCTGATCACCAGTTGTCTGGAGCAAGAATATTTCCTTCTGTCTTTTATCTGGTGAAAAATTGTCTTTCAGAAGCTGCATTAGCACAACCCACTTTTAGGGATATCTGCCTTATTTTTCTTTGAATTTTTTCTCTGTGTTGCGTCAAGAAGGGGAGGAATTGCATAAATTGTGAGAGGTTAGAGAAAACCCCTGGTTAGAGTTCAGCAGTGTTCCCATGGCTCCTGGGACAGGTACACCACGGAAGCGGGAATACCTTGGCATTTAACAGCCCTTCCAGGTGATTTATGGTTTTACATAAGCTTTTCCTAAACCCAGAGGTTTTCTAAGGTTGGCACCTCTTTGCTTGTCTTCATGCCCTGCTAGTTCTGTGCTCAGTGGCCCGTGGTTATTAAAATTCTTATCAATAAAGGAGTTTCTGAGCAAGGTTCTTATTTTCTAAACTCATACATACCTTTGGAACTCCTCTGCTTAACCAAAGGAACGTTTGTTTTTATGCCTAATGTACTTCATGAAAAGAAACGTGTAGAGTTCAAGTAATACTTGCCTTCAATTACAGTAATTAAGTTGTCAGGACTTGAAGTCACCAAGGCAATGAGAAGATCCTTTCCGGGTTGGCCAGGGGGTAACGGGTGTTCTGGGCCCGAGCGTGTTTTACACATCGGGGTGGGGAGGGAAACGGTTCTGGCTGAAAACCCGGGAGCCTGTTTGTCCTTTTGCAATCCAGGGTGTCAAAATCCTGCTGTGGGGGGAAGGAAAGCGACCGTGTTTGCCTGGGCTTCAGCAGGACCAGGGAAGTGATTGTCCCTCTGTGCTGGCACTGCTGGGGCATCTCCAGTCCTGGGGACAGCTCTGGGACCATCCCAACAAGAGAGACCTGGAGGGGCTGGAGCGTGTCCAGGGCAGGGAACGGAGCTGGGGAAGGGGCTGGAGCACCAGGAGCGGCTGAGGGAGCTGGGAAAGGGGCTCAGCCTGGAGAAAAGGAGGCTCAGGGGGACCTTGTGGCTCTGCACAACTCCCTGACAGGAGGGGGCAGCCGGGGGGGGTCGGGCTCTGCTCCCAGGGAATAGGGACAGGAGGAGAGGGAATGGCCTCAGGCTGGGCCAGGGGAGGCTCAGGTTGGACATGAGGAGGAATTTCTTCATGGAAAGGGTTGTTAAACATTGGAAGAAACTGCCCAGGGAGGTTTGGAGTCCCCATCCCTGGAGGTGTCAGAGGAAGGACTGGATGTGGCACTCAGAGCTCTGGGCTGGGTGACAAGGTGAGAGTCGGTCACAGGATGGACTCGATGGTGTTGGAGCTCTTTTCTGGCCTAAATGATCCTGTGATGCCATGGAATTCTGTGCTTGTTGGGTTAGGTCTTATTAAAAACAGGTTTAATAAAAATATAGCTCAACCCATTTATCCTGGGAATTCTGTCCTGTCAAACTTCTGCTGCAGCTCCCCTTTCAAATGTTACCTGTGTGGAGACATGTGTGGATATATCCTGTTGTTCCCCTTGTTCCACATCCCTTTTCAGGCTTCTTTGCCAGAAGTCAAATAGTTTCAGTTCCTTCATAACCCTGCAGGAACACTGCAACATATCCCTACAAGAAAAGTCCCTAATTTTGATAAGTGCCCACACAAACATCACTGGAATCTCAAGTGCAGCCTTACTTTCGTTCCACTGGAACAGCTCTCTTGAAAGCAGATGGATGAGGAAATCACCACTCGTAATGCATCACTAATGACACCAATTTTTGCATTCCTGCTCATAGGAGTCAAGGTTATGGATGTATAAGGAGCCAGACCTGGAAAACCTTACTCACAAACCCTAATAAACCCCACTTCAGCCAGCAAGTTTAATGATGCCCTCGAGAGAGCCAGGTCCCTTATCTGCAGCATCATGCAATAACTATAAAGTGTTGAGATAAGTGGGATTTTATCTCCCAGCTCTCTGCTGGCCTTCCCCGAGTATCAGGTTATGGCAGTGAAAGTGGCTGTGAAATCTGACTGCTCTGACTTGGGCAGGTTTTATAATCCCTTCATTCAGGATGTGAGGGCAGAGTGGATGCTCTTATCCATCTGTGCATTTATGAATGGAAGAACAGGGAATTATCTCTGTCTGGAATCCCTGTGGACCCCCTTCCCTTCAAGAAGGGCTTGTAGGGCAGATGTTGATGAGGATTCTACACCATCCTTCCCAGCTTCTCCCATCCAGAGGGGGTGCCTGGTTCCCTGTGGTGTGTACCAGGCTTTAAAAAAACAATTAATGAGCTGAGGGAGCTGGGAAAGGGGCTCAGCCTGGAGAAAAGGAGGCTCAGGGGGGACCTTGTGGCTCTGCACAACTCCCTGACAGGAGGGGGCAGTGAGGGAGGGTTGGGCTCTGCTCCCAGGGAACAGGGACAGGATGAGAGGAAACGGCCTCAAGCTGTGCCAGGGGAGGTTCAGGTTGGACATCAGGAGGAATTTCTCCATGGAAAGGGTGATCAGGCATTGGAGGGGCTGCCCAAGGAGGTTTGGAGTCCCCACGTGTAGTGGTTTGAATTCGCCAGTCCAGTTTAAGTGCAGTGGTTCTGTTATTCACAACATTTCCCTCTGTGAGATAAGGATTAGGAGAAGCAAAGCAGGCTCAAACTTTAAAGAATATAAAGAAAGTTTTATTAACAGAACTAAAAGGGGAAAAAAGGAAAAATAAAAACGAATAATAAAAATTAGATTAAACCTCTGGAAGACCTCTCCTCCCCCCAAAACAATGTGTCAACCCATGACACCATCCCTGGAGGTGTCCAAGGAAGGCCTGGATGTGGCACTCGGAGCTCTGGGCTGGTGACCAGGTGGGGATCAGTCACAGGTTGGACTCGATGGTCTTGGAGTTCTTTTCCAACCTGAATGATCCTGTGATTCTGTGAAAATCTGGGACATTTCCAAGAGTCATTTGTGACTTTTGCCAAGCAAAAGGCCATACCACAAAGGCTTTGTTTTGAGTGCTTTGGTATGTATGTGAACAAGCCTTAATTTCAGCTGCCTTTCTGGTTTGTTTATTTTGTAAATCTCAGATAATTTAACAAATTATACATTTCCATCTTGTGGCATTTGTTGCTTTCTCAGTCAATTCTCTTCGTGCCATCCATAACATCCAGCTCCAGAGCTATACTCTGCTTCTAGTTTGATATTTCCTTCCTAGAAAGGAGACTCTTCACCTGCAGCTGGAGATGAGCAGCTCTTTATTTCATGTCTGCAGAAAAACCTTGTAAGATGTAACCTGTGATGTTGTTTGTGCCATCTGATAACATGTGATCAAATGGAGCCTGTTTAAATAACAACATCTGGGACACCCTGACAGCAGAGCAGCTCCGAAACAAACGTTTCCAAAGATCAGATAAGATGGAAGAGATGCCTCAGTGCTGGATTGCTCCCTGCATCACAAGTTCTTTGCTGGAGAGTTATTCCAGGCATGGGATTTCCTTTGTGCCACGGGCTAATGGATTGGAGTGGATCATTTTTCATGCTGGTTTATGTCTTGCAGAGACATGTGGTTTGTAAATTCAGTGTAGCGCACTGAGTATGACAGTGGTAGACTTGAGTTATGTAGGAGCAGGTAAACTAAAGAACTCAAAACAACTGAAAATCGTTTTGGTTTGTGTTCTTTTGCTGCCTTCCCTCCTTCCACCTCTTCTCCCTAAACCTACAGCAATTTTTACATCAAGGGCTGCCTCACTTCCACCTAAATCTGAATTTCACAGTTAATTTTCAAAACACTACGTTGCTTTTCAATATTTTCCTTATTAGTGTGCAAAAAACCAGCATTAGGTTTAAAGCCATGATTCCTGACTCACTCCTGCTCCTCTCTGTTCCCTTACAGGAGGATATTGCTGATCCTGACTCCCAAGAAGAGGAGAGGAACAACGGGCTCTCCAGCCCTGGAGATGGCTCCAATACGGTGAAGAGTGTTCTCACTGTCCAGGAATATTTTGCCAAGCGCATGGCAAAGCTGAAGGGTTCCCAGAAGGAAACAGAAACAAACATGGATCTTTCCAGCCCAACAGCTGACGAAGCTGTAGAGCCTTCAGAAGAGCTGGAAACTAAAGTCAAAAAGAAAAAGAAGAAGCAGAAGAGAGATGATGAGGCAGAGAGGACAGAGCACTGTGAGAAGCCAGGGAAAAAGCCTAAGACAGGGAGCTTGAATGGAAAAGAACGGGATGATCCACTAAACGAAGGTCACAAAAGGAAAAAAAAGAGGAAACATAAAGAGGAGAACGAAGGAGAAAGCATCAGTTGTGATGAAAATACAGGCAATGGAGAAATCGATACAGGAATGGCTGAGGGGGAGGAACTCGGCACAGAGGAGCAGGAGGAAAAGCAGAAGAAACGCCAGAAGAAGAAGCACAAAAAGCAAAAAGAGGAGACAGGGGAGTGTGGGGAAGGAGCACCCAGAAAGAAAAAGAAGCACTGCGAGAACATTTAACCTCTTCAGGCTCAGGCTGGGGCTCGGGGTGAGTCTGTGTTAGAGGAGGCTCTGTGTAAACACAGCACCACTCCAGGCTTGGACACTGCTCCAGCTCGAGCTGGGACCACAGACTGGATCTAAACACAGGCTGGATCTAAACACAGCTCCCCCGAGGGAAAACGTGGTGATGGGCCAACAGGAGCTTCAGTGCCACGTTCAAAAGGGATCCACATGGAGGATTAACACATCAAGACTGTGAAAGGCAGGGAATGACTTTCTGCTGCTTCACACTGACTGTGTTTTTCTCAATCCAGGAAAAAATTTTTAAAAATCACCCTAGTACTGCCTTTTTATTAAAGTTGTTTTCACTTGTGAGAGCCAAGCTCCGCTTGTGGAAGCAGGAGGGGGTTTGCAAAGCAGCCTGTGTTTTTTCATTGATTTTTGCAAAGTGGTGTCTAATTTTTACATTTATCTCTTTTTACAGATAAAGTGAATGTTGTTTCTTCCCAAAATGCTTTACTCTGATTAAAGGTTTGCTTCTGAGTGTCAGCACTAAAGGATGAAATAAAAAGACCTCCCTGTGCCTCCAAACCATTGTCCAACAGTTGTAACTTTGCACCAAAGCTAAAGGAAATGTGTATTAACCATATCATTTATTAACCATACCTAAATCTTTGATTCCCAGGCAGTATTCTGGGTCTCTTCAGTGGTGCCTCTGGAATTCAGAAAGCTGCCTTGGACAGAGCGAGGTTTTTTCCTGAAATTGGGAGACCAATAGATTTTAAAAGCACAGTCAGATGCATTTGGTATTGCCATTCACACATTGAAAACTTGCAATTTGGATTTATAACCAAACTCGAGCTTGTTTCTCATTGTAAGCCTGGAAATAAGGAATGCTGGAACTGGGCACTGCCACGAGCAGTTTTGTGGGAGATCTGAGACATTCAGCATGAATTTTGGCATT
This sequence comes from Cnemophilus loriae, assembly GCA_013397755.1. Lineage (NCBI taxonomy): Eukaryota > Metazoa > Chordata > Aves > Passeriformes > Corvidae > Cnemophilus > Cnemophilus loriae. The sequence continues at coordinate 59,606 of VZTF01001995.1, forward strand.
TTAATGTGACTCAGAGCTGTCAGAAGAGATAGGTGAGCTTGGAAGTGGTGGAATGGGAAGAAGGATTCACCTTCCTGGTGTCCTGTTCTGATGTTTCTTTGGCCACAGGAAACTGACAGCACAGCCCTGAAAACCAGCCAGTTATCCTGGCAGAATCCAGAATCCAAATCCGTTAGCTGCTCATTTCATCCAGGCCTGGCTGGGTTTCATCAGTGTAAATCTAAAACATCCCATTGGCTGCTCTGCTGAAGAAAACGGCTACATTTTTACATTGTCTCAGCTCAGTGGAGTTGCTTAACATGGTCTGAGGAACATTGTCAAGATGCAGATGTTAATAGGGAAAAGAATTTCCTTAAGCTGCTGTTATTGTGCAGTGGAGGAAGCTCCATCTGCAGCACCCAGACCACATGGATGGTTTGGGTGCAGCTCAACTCCTCCTTTTTTAAGATCTCTTGCTTTCCAAAGCACCTTTTTTTGTTCTGTCCTCAGGATATGCTCATTCACTGCAGCAAAATGAAATTTCACTTCTTGTATGGGAGAACAAGATGCCTTTCCCCGGATTTCACATGCCAGGGGTTTTTAATCCTTGTTGCATGTCCTTTTCAGGCTGCACAATTATCATCCACCATAATCCTGCTTGTCCCTGGCTTCCTTAAATGAAATACCACTGAATACCATGAGTTGCTGTCAAACTGGGAGGAAACTCCATGCTTGAGGTGAAAAAATCATCTTCTCAATGGAAGAAGACAGCAAAATAATGTTTTATGTTACATTGAAGCATCCCTCCTGATTTCTTGCTCACCACAAGCTGGAATTTTTGTTATTAGAATCCAAAAGCCTCATTGTTTCCAATTATTATTTTTTAACTCTTAAGCAACTAAACTTTACAGCCTCTCTGGGATTTCAGTTTAAAAAGGTGCAAGTCAAGGAATAAGGTTTCCTTCTCCAAATACTGCTGGGCTTGTTTGTTTGTTCCTTCTGTGAATTTCCATGTGGTTCTGTGTGCTGATTCTTGTGGGTGCTTGGCCACATTCCAGTGTCAGTTACAGGAAGAATAAAACCAGGAATAAACCTTTAAATTTGTGCTGTTGGTCCTGTTAAGTTCAGTGTACCCAAGATTTTAATCTGGCTCAGATGGAAGTATCAGCTACCAATGGAAGATTCTCTATTTCTGCAAGAAATACACAGCACTTTATCCGAGGAAATGTGAGATTTTAATGTGCCCCAAGCTCTGCATGTGGTTGTAGGAGGGGAAAAATCATAATAAATAAATAGTCATAAATCATAAATTGCTTGTATTTGACAGAAGCAATTTATTGAACTGCTCTGCTCTGTGTTTGTGGTCAGCATTGCTCAATGAAAAGCTCTTCTTACCAGATACTGTCCAGTGAAATGGGTGATTGGAACAAGGGGAACATGTTTCAGAGTAATAAATTACATATATGTATTTTTGTTTGTTTGTTTCTAGTGGGTTTTGAGTTCGGTTTTAACCCAACTCTGGTTTGGCAAGAAGGCCTTTTTTAGAAAGCACAAGAAAAAGAATTACGTCAGTGCCCAGATGGTGGAATTAGCAGAATGTGAGCACAAAGGAACGACTCGGTTTCATTTCCGCGAAAATCAGACTTTTAAACTCCAAGGCCTTTTGTTATAGATTCATCCATTGTACTCACAGAATGAGGTGGCTCCCAGTGAAATTACCTGGACACCAAGGAAAATGAGACTGCCCGCTCCGCTGTCGCTCCCGAACGGAGAACGAGGCACGCGCAGCACAGATATTAAAATGTTTTCAGTTTTGCTAACCCCGGGTCAGCAGTGACTGAAGGAAGTTTTCATTTTTGCATTGGGAACATTCCAACACTGGTTTCTCCTGAGCTGCTCCGTTCTTTGCGGGGATAGGGCTGTTCTTGGCTTTGAGGCTCGGAATTCGCTGCAGGATCCACGGCCGAGGATGTGATTGGCAAGTGCAGTGTTAGAGCAGCGATAATGGAGGTTGAATTGTGCTTGTAAACACCTACAGGCACCAAACTACCCTGGGAAGTAGAGACCATGGAAAAATAGTCCTGGTACCATTGCTGGACCCAAATCTGTGGGAACTTCGTGGGCTTTTGGAGTTTTGCCTGACTGTGGAGCTTTCCTTGGAGCCAGGGATGGGAGATGGCACTGGAGCACCCCAAGTGACAGCCCAGACATGTGGAACAGGCAGCATTCCTTGAATTTCCTCTCAAGATGTTCCAGCTCTGATGCTTTACAGCCAGCATAAAGCAGAGGTAAAATTGTAGAATCATGGAATCACTGAGGTTGGAAAAGCCCTCTAAGACCATCGAGTCCAACCATTCCCTCAGCTAATGCCACCACTGACACATGTCCCCAAGTGCCCCTTAATAACAGCCAAGGTTTTTTAAAGCATAAATGCAAGACACCATTAAAGATTTCAGAACCACCTGTGCTTGTGTTTAAGTGAATTTGAGTCCATTGAGATGCAGCTGCTTTGTGACTTTGGGGAATTGAAGGGGCTGGAGCATGTCCAGGGCAGGGAACAGAGCTGGGGAAGGGGCTGGAGCACCCGGAGCGGCTGAGGGAGCTGGGAAAGGGGCTCAGCCTGGAGAAAAGGAGGCTCAGGGGNGGACTCGATGATCTCTCAGGGATTTTCCACCCTAAACCATCCTGTGGCTCTGTGAAATGTTTGGGGACAGCTCAGCATCGTGTCCATGGCTGCAGTTCTCCTTTCAGCTGCCCTGGTGCTCTCAGCCTTCAGCTCCTCAGCTCTCAGCAAGGACAATTAGCTGCATTCATCAGCGTAATTAACCAATTTTCTCCTGTTTAAACACACGAGACCGAAGTTGTTGCAGCATCCACCTTCAAAAGGCACAATTTACGTCACGAAACCTCCGAACCTGCCAACAGCGAGGGGAGGAAGGAAGCTCCAAGAAGAGAGGGAAACCACACAAAGTCTACTGGAAACACTGCCCGGCATCACGCCTAGCTGGAAAAAAGACCTGGGAATCGTGTATCCTATTGGATACAGCGGGAGGACTGTGGGCATCCAAAGCCATCCTTTGCCTAATTCCTCCTCATTCCTGGGCAGGAACTCCCAGGAAGGATCAGAGCTCAGAGAACTTGGGATAATAACCAAGGCTTTTGATTCTCTACCTGTTCCATCCAGGGATAAACCAATTTTTCCTTGGATCAGCAAACTTTTAGTGATGGCGGATTGGGAAATGCAGTACAAATACACAATTTTGTGGTGGCAGAAGTGGGAATATTGTAAAACAAATCGAAACTCCATTTCTCAGCAAGTCAAAATCTGCTTCTGAATCACTCAAAGATGTTTTTTTCTTGTCTTAATCCATCTTTATAAATTTAAAGGTGTAAGAGGGAAACTCTTCCTAGTTCCTTTTAATGTAAAGGCACTAAAATACATGTTTTTGTAACCTTAAAACTGCATTTTAAAAGTAGTAAGAGCAGAAATATTCAGCACCATGCTGAAAAATTTAGACTTCTGGGGGTTGGGGGGGGGGGGGGGGAAGGTTGTCTGCATTTTTTTGTATAATGGGAAAGCTCTGGGTTTTTTTCCCTAGAAAATAAATGGTCCAGGTAGCAATCCCTGGGGAAAACCTGGTGGAATCAGGGAGGATGGGCGGTGGGCAGAGTTGGGAACTGCAGCACTGAGGGAATCTTCTGCTGGGACCCCCCCAGCTGTCTCTGCAAAAACTTCCCTTGGGAGCCGAGAGTTTCATCAATAATTAAGGAACATGTGAATATTGAGCTAATTTAGGCTTTGCACTTTCTCACACATTTTAATGTCCCTCAAGGTTGGTGGGGTGTGAGGGGATGGGGGGGGGAGGGAAAAGAAACCCTCTCTTTGCAGGAGTAAAATTCCAGATGTCGGATCCACCCAAAAAAGAAAGAGGGATATTTTCAAAGAGATGGTCGTTCCGTACAGGGTTCAGCCACTCATTTTCTGCCTGACCCATGGGAGTTGTTGCCACCGTTCCCCATCCGTGAAAATGGGGGAGAACAAAGCTTTCTTCCCCCCTTTGTCTGCTCCGTCTATTTTTGCTCGCGGCTTTTCGCCGTAATTTCCCTGTTCCCAAAGCCCTGGGAGAGCTCTGCTGCTTCCTGTGCCCCAGATACAGGTGAAGCCTCGCAGCAGAGCGGGGAAGGTGAGCACACGCACAAAAAAAAAAAAAGGTAATCCCGAGGTTTTTCCAGACTAATTACCCCGATCCGGTGGCAATTAAGAGGTGGCATTTTCACATGGCCCCAGCCTCCTTTATGTAACGCGGGAGCTTCCGACAGGACAGGTTTGACCAGCATTTTAGGCAGGGTGCAGAATGAAGCCCTCCTTACTAATGCCATCAGAATGCCAGGTGCTGCAGGAGAGGGGGAGAAGGGGGGGAAAGAAAAGGGGTTATTAATAATAGTAGCAGTGTTTGCACTTAAAATTCTGTGTGGGGGCCCTGGGAAGGGAGGAAATCCAAACGAGGAATATTCTGCTGGATTTCTTTGTGCTGTAACCACACAGGAGCCCCAGATTGTGTCTCAGGGGGTTCTGAAAAGCCACGGGTTGACCCCTGTGGTACCTTTGGGAGGTCAAATGTTACTCCCAGGATGTGGAGGGAATAATGAGGATGAGGAACACCCAGAGAGGTGCTCCGAGAGCTTCCAGGCTTCGGCGGCAGAGGCGGGAGGTGGGTGCAGGTCCTGTCCTTGCTCAGGGTTTTATCCTCTCCCAAACGTTTCCGCCCATCCTGTAAAATGTGGAAACACAGGGCAAGGTGGCGGCAGTCCTGTAAAAGGGATCAAGTGGAATTCATCCATCTCTTTCCTTTTCCCAGGAAGGGAAATTCTGCTGCTACTACTAAAAATTCCTGGCCTCTGGGGCCTCCACAGAAGTGTTTTTATATTAATGATATCCAGGTCCTGAGCATCCCGAGGGTTAAAAAGTAACATTGAGCCGTGCACCATATTCACCATACCCAAAGTACCGCCCTATCCAAAATAAAACCTTGCAACCCCGGGCAGCCTCTTTTGCAGGGCATTTCCGCCCCTCCTAAAGGGAACTAAACAAAATTAAGGATGTTCCAGGTTTTCTTCCCAATTTCTCGCTGCCGACATCTGCAGCAGCTCCAGCCTGCAAAATGCACCCGGGAGACCTGTGCAGGGCAAGGGTGGAGGGTTTGGCATCCTCCCTCCCTGCCCCATCCCGGCACTTCAAGGCGTGAGACAGGACTTTGGGAGAGATCTGGAGCTGCTGGGACAGAACAAGCTGTCCCCAGGAGCATGCCCGGCTTCAAACCCCGGATAAAAGGCAGCTCCTCTGTGTGTGTGTGTGATTGTATATGTGTGGAAAAGGGTTTATAAATCTGTCCCGAGACCAGGAAATCTCCTGCGCCTTTTAGATTTAAGAGAAGTTGCCTTCCTGTTGTATTCCCAGATAACGCAGCTCTGATGGAGCCCACTTGTAAATAGCTTAATAGATTTAATCAGTTCCTTTGGAAAATGTTGTTGCTTCCGCAGGATTTTAGTTCAGTCCCGGGGAAAAGCTCGGGAAGGGCAGTTGCTGCTTTTGCTGCGAGTGCAGTTGGCAGATTCCAGCTCTCCTGACCCCAAAATCGCTGCAATCCACAAGAAACCAGAGCCATCCCGCTCCTGTGCAGAGGGAAGGGAGAGACCAGGAAGCCCAGGCGGATCCTGCCCGGCTCACATTTACATGAGCTCTCTCCATCACTCCTAATCTGACAAGAGTCAATAGGAACACCCAGGCACGTGGGAAACCTGCCCGAACTCCCCGGCCCGGGATCCGCGCCGGGGTTTTCCCCCCTGCCTTGGGGTCAGATGGGGCAGCCTTGGCCAGCCCCAGGAAACGCCCGCCCATCCCGCACCCCGTCCCGCTGCTTTTCTGGCAGCACGGAGAGGAAATCCACGGCCAGTCAAAGCGGAGCCGCTGCAGCCCTGCAGCCCCATGTCAGCGGGTCAGAATCATAAAGGAATCCAGCCACCAAACACATTCCTCAGGGCAGGTTGCAGGGATGAGCCGGGAAAGGGCAGCCGGCTGGGGATTTTCGGTGCCATCACCTTCCTGGAGATCCTTTGTCCTAGTGAGGGAAATGCTGCTTGGATGACTTTCCCACCCTTATGAACACCCAGCTGGGGTTAGTGGGGAACACCTTTGTGTGGCTTTGGGACGTCCATCCCATCCAGGCTTTGTGGGATGGGGCAGCGCTCCATAAAAATCAGCAGCAAGGAAAAGATCCTTTGTCTCCCAGTGTCCAGGGATGTGCAGCAGGGACCGACAGCGGATATTTCAACCTCTTTGAGCTGTGCCCAGCCCCATCCCTGCCTTGTTTTCCCCTAAAAGCTCCCTCAGGAGTCCAGCCACGCTGGACAAGCACCCGCCAGCAGGTTCATTGTGTTCCAGTTTCCATCTCATCCAAAGGCACCTGGAAATTTGGGGTGAAAACCCACATGGGGTGGGCAAAGCACAGCCTGGACTGATGGTTAAAGCAGGAGGAGTGGGGAGAAGGTGTGATCCATGCCCTGATCCCTGTGGGATCCATGCCCTGATTTCCCCTGGCAGAGAGGGTTCCTGCAGCTTGCCAAATCCTGGGGAGGGGCCTTTTGCACCCCGGTGGGATCTTCCTTTCGGTGCCATTTTCCTTTTCTTTCTAAGTTTTCAGTGCCTTTCTCTCCCCTTTCTGTGTTACCCCCCAGCCTTTAAAGTTGGAAGGTCTCTGAGGTGCAGGGAGGCAGCGGGGCTGTTTGGGGGAGGGACATTTCCAGCTCTCTCCTCACTCCCTTTCAGCGGGCAAAATAAGGAAAAATAATAATAAAAGAGGGGGAGGGGGGAGAGCGAAGGAGAAAGGGGGGTGTTGGGGGTCCTGCTTCCCCGAGGGGTGCCGGGCAGAGGGTGGGGAGAAGTTTTCTCCCAGCACCATCCCGGCCGGGGCTGAGGAGTTTGCAAACAAGGAGGAGCAGCGAGTCCCTTCGGTGTCATTGGAGGAGGCTTTTTCCAAGGAGCTCATAAATACGGGAGAGGCCGGGCAGGAGGCTGGGACTGCGCGGGGACCCCGAGGGCAGCGCGGCGGGGCGGGGGGGCCGGGGGGGCCATGGCTGCGCTGCTCAGCACATTCCCCTGGCCGGAGCGGTTGGAGGGGGACGCGGGAGAGGGGCTGTCCCCAGGGCCACCCCCCCGAGCCTCGCAGGGCGAGAAGGGCTCCGAGAGCCGCATCCGCCGGCCCATGAACGCGTTCATGGTGTGGGCGAAGGACGAGAGGAAGCGGCTGGCGGTGCAGAACCCTGACCTGCACAACGCGGAGCTCAGCAAGATGCTCGGTGAGGAGCGCGGCGGGCGCGGGTTTGGGGGGCGAGGCTCGGGGGGAGGTCGGGGACGCACCCGGGCATCCCCTGGGGTGCAAACCCTGCCTGGATCCGGTGCCCCGGGGTGAGCACCCGGGCACCCACCCCCCCATCCAGGTGCAAATCCTGTCGGGATTCAGTGCCCGGGGGCACCCACCGGAGATCCCCGCGGATGCAAACCTTGTCCGGATTCGGTGCCCATGAGTCCACCAGGGCATTCCCGGGGGTGCAAATCCTGCCCGGATCCAGGGCACTGGGGGAGGCACCCACGCACCCACCCGGGCACCCCGTGGGATGCACACCCTGCTCGGATCCAGCGCTCCGGGCTTGGTCCCCAGGCACCCACCTGCGGTCCCTGGAGTGAAAACCCCGTCCGGATTCAGTGCCTTGGGGTGGGGATCCAGGAAGTCTCCGGCCATTCCTGGGGTGCAAATCCCGTTCGGATCCAGTGCCCCGGGATGGGCACCATGCACCCACCCGGTCACTTCGGGCTGCAAATCCCATCTAGATCCAGCGCCCCGGACTGGGAATGCAAGCACCACTGGCCATCCCTGGGGGTGCCAACCCTGCCCGGATGGAGACCCGGTCTGGCACGCAGCAGGAGGACACCCCTGCACCCACCTGGCCGTTTTGGGGGTGCAAAGCCAGCCCAGGCGCAGCACCCTGGGGGTGCAATGCCTGATGGAGTTCTGCACCCTGGCAGCAGCACCCGTGCACCCACCCCCTCACCCACGGGGTGCTCACTCCAGAACTGTCCCACGCTCCAGGTGTGCAGCCACCCCTCAGGGCGCAAAGCCTGATGGTGTCCTGCATCCCAGGGGACAGGCACCCTGCCACCCCTCTGCTGCAAACCTTGAGGGTGCTGCCTTGCTGTACAGGGAAGGACCCCCAAATTTTCCTGGCTTGTCCTTGCTGTCCCACTTTGTCCCAGTATTGCATGGCTGGGGGGTGTGTGTGTATTTCTGCTGTTACTTTTGGGAGATCACAACCCATTTCGAGCACACATTTGTTTCCCACTCCCCATCCACTATTTCTCCCTTTCTCCCAATCCCCATTTTGATGTGAAACCAAGAGGGCAGACTGAAATTATCGGCCCAGACAGCCTGAGAAAGAGCTGCCCAAATTGCAACACAGCTTTGCTGCCCAACCTCTTATCCAAAGTTTGTGTTTCCCTGGACAGTTCTGTGGTGTTTTCTTTGGTGGTTTGGGTTTTCTCCTTGCTGCTTTGCCATGCAGCATCTCAGCTTATTAGTGTTATTTCTGCTGTCTCAGGCCATGGGAAGGCATCAAAGGCTTTGATCTGTATCCTCATTTCTCCCCCTTACCCTGAGGAGCAGCCTAGGACAGCCCCACGGTGGGATAAACACCCCCCTGCCCGATGCTGCTTCTCTGTCCTGTATCTTGGGGACATTTTATCTCAAACAGGGAGGAGCAAGGTCATAGAATTACAGAATCATGGAATGGTTTGGGTTGGAAGGGGCCTTAAAGACCATCTAATCCGTCCCGCTGCCACAGACAGGGACAGCTTCCACCATCCCAGGTTGCTCAGACCAGCTGTCACAGTGCCCAGGTCTCCTTGTGCCCTGGTGCAAGTCCTGGCAGGGCACAGGCTGGGGCTCCTTAAAGGACACCACGTCCTGACCCTCTGCTCAGCCAGGCATGGCCTTGGCTGTCCCTGCTCCACAGCCCTGCTCTCTGTCCCAGCCCATGGAGCTGGCAGAGTTCATCTGCCTGGATTTATTTACTAACCCCGAGCCCACCTTGTGTAGGGATTTGGGATGAAGGGAGTCGGAGACCCCACAGCGGCTTCAATTCCCCCCTTCTTCTCCCACCCGCTGCCGCCTCATCCTCCCGCAGGGTTTTTGGGACGTGATCTCTGCGTGTGCCAGCTGGGACATCGGGAGCCCTTGGGAGGCTGCGGGTGCTAAGGGAGCGTGTCTTCCGTTTCAGGGAAGTCCTGGAAGGCGCTGAGCCTGTCGCAGAAGCGTCCCTACGTGGAGGAGGCCGAGCGGCTGCGGGTGAAGCACATGCAAGATTATCCCAACTACAAGTACCGGCCCCGGCGGAAGAAGCAGGTCAAGCGCATCGGCAAGCGGGTGGATCCCGGCTTTCTGCTGGGCAGCCTGACACGGGACCAGAACTCTGTGCCGGAAAAGCGGACCTGCAGCCGGGCCGGGGGGGACAAAGAGAGCCCGGGTGAGTACCCGCCCCGCCCGGGGCTGCCGGCTGTGCGGGGGTACCGGGAGGCCCCGGCCAGCGGCAGCAGCACCAGCGTGGACACCTACCCCTACGGGCTGCCCACCCCGCCGGAGATGTCCCCCCTGGACGCCATAGACCCCGAGCAGAGCTTCTTCTCCTCGCCCTGCCCCGAGGAGCATCACCGCTCGCACCTCGCCGGTGCCACCTTCTCCCCGGAGTATGCGGGCGGCTCCCTCCAGTGCGGCCACCACCCGCTCAGCCCCATGCCACAGCCGGCCACCTGCATGATCCCCCCGGCCTCCAGCTGCCCTCCCCTTCCTCCTCCTCCTCCTCCCAGCTACTACACACCCGCCTTCCCCTCCCTGCCCCCTCCCAGCCTCCATGCCCACCTGGGCCAGCTCTCCCCACCACCCGACCACCACGGCTTCGACACCTTGGACCAGCTGAGTCAAGCGGAGCTCCTGGGGGAGATGGACCGCAATGAGTTTGACCAGTATCTCAACAACCCCAGCCACAGTGACCACCATGGCGGGGCCTTGGCCAACGGGCATGTCCCGGCGTCCGGCAGCTCCCACAGCTCTGAGAACAGCCTCATCTCCGTCCTGGCCGATGCCACGGCCACCTACTACAATAACTACAGCGTGTCTTAGGAGCCCAGCCGGGGCCGCCTGGACCGGCCGAGGAAGGACCTGACACTGTTCCGAGGCGTTGCTCCCTGGGGACG